>LR990667.1:5148965-5257806 GCA_905147715.2 Xestia xanthographa | reverse complement strand
TACTAGCGGACGTCACGCAGTTTCATCCCCGTTCCCGTGGGAGTACGGGGATAAAATAGCCTATGTTACTCAGGGTGAATGTAGCTTTCTAATGGTGAAAGAATTTTTGAAATCGGTTCATTACTTCCGGAGATTACCCCCTACATACAAACTTACAAACAAATGTTACCTTTTTATAATACCTATTAGTATAGATTTAAGTCTGTATGTAACCGTGTGCCATAATATAAACCCTTTGCTCGCTGTATACCTATAACGCAGTGAACTTGGTGCGTCAAGATTACGCATGAACAGGACCGGAACAGCAATACTCAACAGGGTACTCACAACGTTACATGTGCGGTATATACTTAAGGGCGTTCAATTGTTTACTGACAGATAAAACAGGTTTGATGGATGATGAAGCTAGGCAGGCCACACCTTATTTCTGACGCAGTTGTGCATTGTGATCTTTTGTTTTTCGAAGACGAGTGGGAACAGTGACAAGTCGGGCATATGTCATTCAAAAATGGGTAAACTCCCATTTCAATAATAATGAGCATTTTACAAGCTGTCATGCCTCGTTGGTTTAAGGGTCGCCGGCGCGACTTCTGAGTAAGGCCGTTTGTCCACCGCCGCCGTCACCGGAACGTCAACGAGAACGAGATGACGGCGCCGAAGTACTGATACATAGACTACTATAGCCGCGTGTCCACCGCAAGTCCGTCACCCGAGCACCGTCATCCTAAATATCCATATAAACTTGGCCCGAAATAATCTCGTTCTCGGTGACGGTCCGGTGACGGCGGCGGTGGACAAACGGCCTAAGAGGTGTCGATTCCAATTGTTCCGGCAAAGTGTTATTGGGATTTTCGATCGCAGCAGCCACAGCTAGAGTCTGTGCACGGTTGATGGAAATAGGCTTGCCCCTTAATATTAATACGCAATATTAGGCACACCTCTGACTAACCTTTCTGGGATAACAGACGTCATGTGATTCCATTGATTATCCCCTAATATGCCTCTTTGAGGGATCACTTTACATTAAATCGTTAAGCGTAATTTTTATCAAAAGCATGAATTTTTATGGATCATAAATGTCATGTTTTTAACGGACTTCAAAAAAGGAGGAGGTTCTATGTTCGACTGTATGTTTTTTTATGTAGGTATGTTTACTGATTTCTCCCCCATTTGTGGACCGATTCTGAAAATTATTTTTTTTGTTGAAAGAGTACTCCTGTACTCCTGAGGTGGTCCCATTTAAATTTGGCTTCTTAGCATCAGATCTTTCTGATGCTGATCTTCGGTGATATACAATGGAACTCTTCAAAAACAGACGGCACATCTGTCGTGATTGCTGCAATCGCTTGGATGTTTATTTTTTTATACAACATCATGACGTAACATCATGCCTGTATGCTCTGAGGGGGTGTGCAGATGTGTACAATACACCCAGATTTCGACGTTAGGTATGTTAATGTTCCGTGTATTGGGGATATAAGCCGACATACATGTCATGTGTTACATTTTTAACAGTACACTGTTAAAAATGTAATATAAATGTATAGCAAATACAGGGTTAGTTTTCAATAACCAGCCAAAAACTAAAATTAAGATCAGATAATGTTAAAAATGCACTTTTGGTTTGATATCTACCAAACCAAAAGTGCATTTTAAATATTATTGTCAAAAAATATAAAATAAAATAATAGCATTAATTTGAAAATGTCTTAAAAAATTCCTTAATCATAAACCTATAGTGGGAATCAATGCACTTGTGTGCATGCATGCACTGCCACATGTATGTGTGTGCTAACTGCTACCTATCTAGGTTGTTGAACTGAATTGTGGTGTTGCAATATCCACACATTCGCTTTTTATTGGTGGACAGGAATGAAATTTATTTTTCAATACACTTCCTCGAAAACTGGTCCTTAACGCACTACGATTAGGTACACACGGTATAGTATTATGTTACCATTCATAATACTATTCATCATCCTTTTTATTTGTTTATATATCTACACTCAGCAAATCGATTTAAATACGATTCTTTATCTTGGAAATAGCTGAAATAAAATATTATCAAAATTTTCATGTTGTGACACTTACGTCAAGCGTCAAATTGTCAAACTTTACTTTTTAATTCTGTTTCTGCTCAGTCTATGGTCTGGCTCTATGAATTCTCTTTTTGGTTTGTATAATTTAAATTATTTTTATCAATATGCTTAGCCAATGTATTTTATAAATTATTACGATTGTTTAATAACTTAATATTAAATGATTATATTTATAAAATTCTTTACGCACTCATGTATATGTCCTGGTCGACTACACTTGTCAGTTGAGATGATGGCCACACTAAGAAAACTAAGATTTGAAAAGAAGAACACTACTTTGGAGAAACGAGCTGACGGACGGCTGAAAGGTCTACTCTGGAATCTGATTTGAGGAGTATCAGAGAGCAGCTTGGTTTTGGCGGTGAGATTCTTAAACTGCCCAGGGGATCCAACGAAAGTTTCTCCTGGGACTTCTACTCCCGATGTTCGGAGGCTAACTACGTGCCTGTCCGTCTACTGGTCTCGCAGGGCTGTCCTACGTCTGGCCCTGAGTTCTGCACTGTCTTGCTGCTGAGCTGTCCTGATGAACTCTGAGATCTGCGCTGCCGCCGTTTCTACTGCTTCAGAGTTCAACTTCAAGGTTACTCCGGTATCGACCTGCTACCCTGACGCCTGTTCCCGTTCTTACAGTGTGGTAAACTCATTATTGTCCATCTAAGTGCATAAACTTTAAAACTGAGTGCGTGCTAGGTAGTTTTTTATAACTAGCTGTATTTTTTATCTTTCCCCTCTATTAAAATTTAATTGAACAAGTCTGCTTATCCATTTATTTTAAATAGGAGCAAGTAGATCTGTTACAAATTGGCGCCCCCCGTAAAATCAACTCGAACCCACTCATTTATTTTCAAAATTAAAAAAAAAAACTAGCACTAGTATTTCTTTTTGGACTTCTTATTTGGCCTAGTCTTATGAATACTAACTAACTTATTTTTCTTCTTCAGCTCTCCTCTATTCGACTCAATTCTTCTACAACAGTACTAAACATCATCTAGGTATTCTTCACCCCTACACACATACCGTTATCAAAGGAAATTGGCACCTTTTCGGCCTCTTGGGAGTGTTAAAACAAATACTTCACTATCCTCCTAAACACTTATTATATATATTTATACATATTTCATCTGGGAATCATACCAAAACAAGTTTAGTTACGTGGGCTCTCAAAATATTTATATAGACTTATTTGTCATCGGTTGCTAGGTAACAGGCCATGGAGTATTATGGGCATGGAGTACTAGTCTATTTGCGCGGTGGCAAAACTAGGTACTAAAGTTTATCAAACTTTCCGGTGGCAATCATGTGTACTAAACTTTATGCTTTAGTTCCGGATTTTACCACCAACTCAGTTAATATATTATTTTTTGTATAGATTAAATCGACCTCCTTTAGGTGTCTTACTGTTAAAATTTTAAACACTTTTGGACCGTGTCCAACACTCAGACTCCCTTGACGTTTTACTCGGAGCTTACCGGCTACTGTATTGCGGGAGCTGCCCTGACGTTTACTCGGAGCTTACCTACTGCTGCCCTTGACGTTTTACTCGGAGCTTACCGACTACTGTATTACGGGAGCTGCCCTGACGTCTACTCGGAGTTTACTGACTGCGGTGTTGCGGTTCTGACCTGACCCCTCTTTCCCTCCTTCCCTCTTAAACTCCTTAAGTATTTCAAGTACGAATCCTCCTTCAGAACTCAGATCCTGTAGACTCTATGTTTATACTCTTTTACATACTCTTTTGCTATCCCTATATTCTTACTTTTGCTATTTTTGTATTATACTTACGAGTCATCACTTTCTTCTTTCCTTCTTCTATAATAGAGTTATTTTTGGCGTATTAAAACTCTATTTATTTTTTAATTCATTCATCGCTTCTTAAACCATTAAAAGATTATTCTTAATCTTCCTTCATATCTATTCTTCTCTTTTCTACAAGTTAATATGACTAACTTGTTTCTAACTATCGACTCTAAAAGTTGATTGGAGCGGATGACAACTCCATAAAAATAAGCCCTTGTTAACTATCAACTCTAAAAGTTGATTGGAGCGGATGACAACTCCATAAAAATAAGCCCTTGTTAACTATTGACTCTAAAAGTCGATTGGAGCGGCTGACAACTCCATAAAAATAAGCCCTTGTTAACTATTGACTCTAAAAGTAAACTAAATATCAACTAACGTTGATTAGGAGCGGATGACAACTCCCTTAAAAATAAGCCTTTGTTAAAATCTTTCTATTTCATCTCATTAGTGGTTTTAGACGCGAGCGGATTACAACTCCTAAAATAAGCCTTAAAGTTATTGATTTATCAGGTTGAGTAGTGATCATTGAATGTGAATCCTACCTGACCTAACTTCGTAAGATGTCGGTGTGTTTGAATGAGTTATGTAAGTTTTGTGAATGCTGTAATACTTTAACTGCAAAATTTTTGTTCTAGGCCAAAAATTTTCTCGGGGTCGTTGGGGAAATATAGTATTATGTTATACTTACGCTTCATATTCACCATTCATAATACTATTCATCATCCTTTTTATTTGTTTATATATCTACACTCAGCAAATCGATTTAAATACGATTCTTTATCTTGGAAATAGCTGAAATAAAATATTATCAAAATTTTCATGTTGTGACACTTACGTCAAGCGTCAAATTGTCAAACTTTACTTTTTAATTCTGTTTCTGCTCAGTCTATGGTCTGGCTCTATGAATTCTCTTTTTGGTTTGTATAATTTAAATTATTTTTATCAATATGCTTAGCCAATGTATTTTATAAATTATTACGATTGTTTAATAACTTAATATTAAATGATTATATTTATAAAATTCTTTACGCACTCATGTATATGTCCTGGTCGACTACACTTGTCAGTTGAGATGATGGCCACACTAAGAAAACTAAGATTTGAAAAGAAGAACACTACTTTGGAGAAACGAGCTGACGGACGGCTGAAAGGTCTACTCTGGAATCTGATTTGAGGAGTATCAGAGAGCAGCTTGGTTTTGGCGGTGAGATTCTTAAACTGCCCAGGGGATCCAACGAAAGTTTCTCCTGGGACTTCTACTCCCGATGTTCGGAGGCTAACTACGTGCCTGTCCGTCTACTGGTCTCGCAGGGCTGTCCTACGTCTGGCCCTGAGTTCTGCACTGTCTTGCTGCTGAGCTGTCCTGATGAACTCTGAGATCTGCGCTGCCGCCGTTTCTACTGCTTCAGAGTTCAACTTCAAGGTTACTCCGGTATCGACCTGCTACCCTGACGCCTGTTCCCGTTCTTACAGTGTGGTAAACTCATTATTGTCCATCTAAGTGCATAAACTTTAAAACTGAGTGCGTGCTAGGTAGTTTTTTATAACTAGCTGTATTTTTTATCTTTCCCCTCTATTAAAATTTAATTGAACAAGTCTGCTTATCCATTTATTTTAAATAGGAGCAAGTAGATCTGTTACAACGGTCAAGGTCACACACGTGCGATTTTTTCCAATCTATAATCTAATCTAATCTTTTAATGAAAATTGCCACAGATAACTATACCTATACTAAGTCCAAATTAGTTCATTGCCTATAGTCTGAGGTGAATGTATTTTTTTATTTTTTGCAAAGCACTACGCATCTTTACGGCATAAATATTTTTTGAATATTCAAATTGTGTTTATAGATACCTAGAATATCATAGATAAACATGATTATTTAAAACTAATAGGTACTTTTATACTCAAATTAACATTTATTTGTGTTCTGAATTCAAAAATATAAAATAACTCTATTTTTTATATTAGGCTGTTTACCGGCTTCATACCATTGCCTCTCTTTCAACCTGGCGAGACCAAAGCGCGAAAAAAAAGGAAATTTAAATCATAGTTTCATAGTTCGTGACAAAAATATTTTTCGTTATTTTATTTTATTTCTTCAAAAGTGTATTAAAAACGTCGTTTGATACAGGTGGACATTTGTTATTGCATGCAATAACAAACTTTCTCCACTTGTATCAAAATGTACTATTTCAATACACTTCCTCAAAAACTGTTCCTTAACGCACTACGTTTAGGTACAACATGCAGTGTATTTCAAATGCGATTTTTTCCACTCTATCAATTTTTTTTTTGATTTTTTCAACTCTTTCTACTCAATGAAAATTGCCACAGATAACTATACCTATACTTAGTCCAAATTGGTTCAATGCCTATAGTCTGAGGTGAATGTTTTTTTTTTTAATTTTTGCAAAGCACTACGCGTCATTACGGCATACATATTTTTTGAATATTCAAATTGTGTTTATAAATAAAATATCATAGATAAACATGATTATTTAAAAGTAATAGTTACTTTTATACACAAATTAACATTTATTTGTGTTCTTCAAAAATTTAAAATTAATTTATTGTTTATATTAGGCTGTTTAACGGCTTCATACCATTGCCTCTCCTTCAAACTGGCGAAACCAAAGCGCGAAAAAAAAAGAAAATTAAAATCATAGTTTCATAGTTCGTGACAAAAATATTTTTCGTTATTTTATTTTATTTCTTCAAAAGTGTATTGAAAAACGTCGTTTGATACACGTGGACATTAATTTGTTATTGCATTTCTCGGCTCAAAAACACCGTCGCCTACGGCTCGGGTGTTATAGTTCCGCCTCGAATGCAATAACAAACTTTCTCCACTTGTATCAAAATGCACTATTACTTTTTTTTTTCAAAAATCAAAATCAAAAATGTTTATTTGCTAGAAAATACATACAAATTCAAGGAGAGATCTTATGTCCTAAAAGTATTTGTATTCTGCCTGCAAGCAAGCCTGCAAATTATTTACTTATGTATGAATATCTATTTATGTAAATATTATCATGCAATTAATATTATTACTTTACACATATAACTAAAATTACTACATAAACAATTATTAATTTTCATTCATTATTGACATTAATTTTTAAATTCCATAAATTCCTTAATGCTATAAAAACAACAGTTTTGTAGCCACTCAGTCAATTTTTTTTTAAATAATTTACCCTGCAACAATTTCAATTCATTAGGAATGTTATTATAAATCAGTATACACATATTAATCGCATTTTTTGTATAAATATCTTTATGACTAGGTGGTTGATACAATAGGTTGTAAAACTTAGCCCTTTTTTGTCTTGGTAGAACCTCACTGCGTTGCTTAAAGTAATGCATGTGACTTTTGGTAAACATGCAGATATCTCTTATATACATACTGGGTAGTGGAAGAATGTTACATTTTTGGAAGAGAGGCTTACAACTATCTAAGAACCATGCTTTGTTTATAACCCGGATGCAACGTTTTTGTAGCTTGAAAACTCTGTCAGAATCGGTCGAGTTACCCCACATTATAAGTCCATAGCTTAGGACAGATGACACATAGCCGTGATAAGCCGAAAGAGCAGCTTCTACAGATACATTTTCCTTAACTTTTTCAATGCAAACACAAACCTATCAAGTTTCTGACAAATATGTTCCGCATGGCATTTCCAATTTAGATGTTTATCTACATTAAGTCCTAAAAATTTTAATTCATCTACTTGATGTACTTTTTCGTCTTTGCAAATAATGTCTAAAGGTAATTGTTTGGTATTATAGGAGTTAAATTGTATTAATTTCGTCTTACTAATGTTTATATTCAAATTATTACTTTCCATCCAACTTATTACATCTGATAGGGTCTTTTCGGTGACTGATTTGTAATCTTTTTTATCGTGACATTTTATATTACCTGTAGTATCATCTGCAAAAAGGATACATTTCTGCAAAGTGGCCTGTGGAAGATCATTTATATAAAGCAAAAAGAGTAAAGGGCCGAGAATGCTACCCTGAGGCACACCACATTTATTTATTATTGCTATTGAAGTAAATTTCTCTTTGTTATAAATTTTGTCATTTTTCTTTACAACTTTGGATATCTCGGTACACTGTTTCCTGTTTTTTAAATAGCTAGATAACCATTCATGAGCTTTTCCCCTTATACCGTAAAAGTCCAGTTTGTTTAAGAGCTTCGAATGATTCACAAAATCAAAGACCTCGCTCATATCTAAAAAGAGACACGTTGGTGGATTGCCATTGTTTATGCTTTCTGTTACAAGTTTCATTAAGTTAAAGATTGCAAGAGCAGTTGAACTACCTTTAAGGAAACCAAATTGCTCTTTGCATAATATTTATTATGTCTATGGAGAAAATTTTGTAGCCGGATAAGCATTGCCTTTTCAAAATTTTTAGACAAAATGGGTACTATGGACGATAGTTATTAGGGTCTGACTTATTTCCCGTTTTAAAAAGTGGTTTCACAATAGACATTTTTAGTTGCTCAGGAAATACACCTTCCAAGAAAGATAAAATTATTAGATGCGCTATTGGATGACATATCCAAGTAGCACACGCTTTCAAAACTTGCGTGGCAATGCCGTCATATCCACTAGTCTTGCTATTATTTAGAGACAATGATTTTATATACTTCTATTGCGTCTACAGGATTCAAGAAAATAGTATTTAATTTTTTGTTATTTTGATTTAGCTTAATATTATTAGAATTAATTGGCTTATTAGATGTCAAATTGATAAAATAGTTATTAAATAAATTACAGATGTTTAATGGATTGTTATATCCTCATCTCTCATCTTTTTCATTATTTCGATAATATTTATCGATTCTAAACCATCTCTGAAAATTTTGGTCGGTCATTGAAAACTAATCCTGTATTTGTATGGGATATTAAAACTAAAGTGGAAAAATAAAAAAAACTTTTTTGAAAAAAAAAAACCGATTTCAAAAACACAAAAAAGTGAAAATAACTCAAAAAAATGACAAATATACTAAATCCAACTAAAAAAAGTCACCGACTTCTGAAGCTAAAGTAATTTTTCACTATTTTGTGTTTTTGAAGTCAGTTTTATTTTTTTCAAAACAGTGTTTAAAAAAAGTGTTTCCCGACACCAAACAAAATACAATCGCATCTCCAAGTCAAGTTAATTGTTGCCTTTTAGTAATTTCGGGTAGTTCTGTTTTTTTACTAGCCTTCATCGTGTCCCACTGCTGGGCAAAGGCCTCCCCTTTCTCCTTCCATGTCTGTATCCTGTGCGACTTCTGACCATGTTAGCTCTGCAAACATGTTCAGATCGTCACGCCACCTCCGCAGTCAGTTCTGTTTTATATTTTTTAATTATTATGCTTTGTATACTATTGAACATGAATACGATTTCAGATAATTGTGGCAGTGCTACAACTCGACAAAAGTCAGCCGCATGTGATGGTGAGAATGTCTACATTACTATTTCTTACTTGAAACAAATCGTGATGTTTTAATACACTTGCGTAAAAGGTGATTCATAACAACAACAACAGCCCATAACGTCCACTGCTGGACATAAGCCTCTCCCATAATGGGAGGAATTTGCCGTAATCTCCACGCTTGGCAGGCGGATTGGAGATCGCAGTGATGAAAAACTAACAGAAAACGCTGCTGCCCATTCTCTGGTCTACGGAGGAGCAAGGTGTTCTGCCTCAGACATCATTCGCCTTATACGACACCCGTGAGTGTAATGGGTTGGTTCTATTCTGGTCTGTCGGATACCACACGGCTTCAAAAGGATACCATCCTAATTTGAACAATCCTAATTTGCAACAATTTGCATGACCCCGATGAACTGAGTTGCTTTTATACCACCTGCTACCAGATTCTATCTATAAAGGGTGTAAAACACCTCTTAACGATGCCGAAAGTCACTTGTTCTCCCCATAATTGCGATAGTTTTTTTGTTCTACACCATACCTGGGTACCTTCTAGTTACGGAGATATTGGGAGTCAAAGTTCCAACTTTTTTTTTAAATACAAGTTTTAAATGTAAGATTTAGAGAAAGTAATTGTATTCGCACATTGCGTTGAAATCATACTGCAGAATTGATACAACGACCAGCAGATGACATTTTCATAAAATAGTTTTTATTATATAAGTATGCGAAAAAATCGCAGAAAATTAAAAAAATATCGAAATAAACGGAAGGAGTAAATGTCAAATGAAATTGTTTGTCAACCACCAAAAAGACGAATTTACAACGTTCCGTGCCATGATGATTTTCTATACCATCTAAAAGATTTTAGCGGAAACCTCTAGAAAGCTCACAGTTTAATATTATTTCTTTTTATATTATATTATATTTTAATTAAAGCAGATATTAGTATCAATGGAGAGTTCGGGTCGGACAGCCGCCGTGAATGGTCGCCCATCTGGTGCGCTTGCGACGAAGGTTTCATTGTTGTGCGACCCGGATGTCGCTTGGTGTACTATTACTTAGTGATTTTGTGTAGATACTGTATTACTATTGATTCTATTCGTTTTGAAGTTTATAATCGTGTGTGTTTGAATAGTATGATCTGTGAACCATGAATTCGAGGGGCATGTCGTGAACTTAAGTAAGATTAGTAAGACTAGGGTTGAAACGTTCGCGTATCCAAGTGCAGTGCTGCAGTTGCAGTGTAGTGTTTGTGTTCTTTGTGCATACGAGCACTGAAGTTGCTGACTGGCGCGATGCCCAAGATGCCATCGAGAGCAAGGCACAGTGACCAGCATTGTGTCCTGTGTTTCTGCGTCTGAAGCTGAAATTCGGTGAACTCGTTGAATTTATTGATCTTGAATTAGTAGTTTGTTTTTCAGCCATCCAGCGGTCACAAGTGTGTGCGGGTCTGAGGTTTCCCAGCCTACCTGGTTAGGAATACTATTTGTTTGAACGATTGACTCTCAAATAACCAAAACGTTATTGTGCATGATAAATGCCTCACACACACGACAGTCATCATTTTACAATGCATCAAATACTCTCCCTTTAAATTGAGTACTCTTCCGATGTTGTATTGTGTGCCCAATCTGGCCTGGAACGGCCACCAATACAGATATAAAAGACCAGCTCGGAGACTTCCCCAGTTTTCATACTTGCACCGACGGCACATTGGTATAATTTTAATTGCATGAATAACAACATAACATATTAATATATGTACCTACTTATAATATATTGGGGCATACCGTTTTATGTTTAAAAATAATATAACATAGCTTGTAATAATGCATCAGTGAATGCATTTGTGTAAATTAACATGTGGCTGTTCCTAGCCACACTCTCATTTTTTTTTCCATTGTTTCACCAAACGGTCACTCCGCAGTGACTGGGCACGCTTTCACAGGGTCATTTTATGACCGTTTTTGTGCAAATGTATTTATTGTTTTCAGTATCCATCCATTTAACCATGGTTTACTATTTCCAGATGTGGGTTGGCAATTGTTTGTTGCTCGGAGAAATCGGATATTTTAACGTTTAGAATTCTTTGAAAGGCCTGTCCTGTGCGTTTACCCTTTAAAATAAGGGATTTATCGTTTTACGAGTAGTCCGACATTGTCTTACAATTCTAGAAAGGACAAGCGGACAAACAAAGGACGTTGCGCCATTAATTACGATAACTTGTCAAACCATCAGCTATAAATCCAAACGTGTGTTGATTTTAAAATAAAAATCAAGGCTAAGGTATTCGATTAAAGAAGAACATGGAATCACGCTAAAACTGCACTAGCCAAGTGTATCAAAAACTGTTACCCCAGAGAAGCATTCGCAATCAAGCAACTAGGCGAAGCAAGACACAACCCGCAAAATATAAGAAATAAAGAAGAAGAGAAAAGAGAGAGTGAATCGGAGTCGGGCTATGATAGTTGGTGGCCACGTAAGTACGTTTGAAGACTATGAAGAGCCGCCAAGGTCGCCGTCGACCAACGTTGCCGCGCACCCGTACGGTGCACCCGTGGCTGCAACCGGTTCTGCCGCCCCCGCACTCGCGACCGGGCGCCGCTACCGCCGCTGCGAGGAGGGCTGCTCTGACCAAGTCGGAAAGTGCGTCCGCCGCACCTGCACCACGCCCCCGGTGAGTAGCGCTACCGCGACCGCGTAAGAGTACGGAGATTCGATCGCGACGCCGTCGACGTGCTATTCTCCCGCACAAGACCTCGCGCTACAGGACTCGGTTAGAACTATGATGGGATTCTCTGAGGAATACAGCAAGCACAATACGTTCGAGAGGATCGTACAGCAGCGAAGTGGCACGAGTTAAGAAGGCAGAATACGAGGCACAGAAGAGAATCGCCGCGATACGTAACGAGCAACTAGAGGTTGAAAAGGCGCTCGTCAACAAACGGTACGAATACGAAGTATCGGTAATTGAGGCGGAAGTAGAGGCCCGGGAAGAGGGCTGTGCACAGGAGTGAGGACCGGGTGGACGAGTGGCTTCAAAATATCAACCGGAGCCACCTCCCAGTCCTGAAACAAATACTAGAACAGCAGCCCCAGCGTCCCGACGCCCCGCACGCGTTTCAAGAATTTACCACGTGCGACAAGCCCGCCACATGTGTCGACGCCATAACCCGCGCCAGACATGAACAAAGAAGACAACGATCGGTCTCGCGGTCGTCCATCCGAAGAGAGCGTCGCGTAGGGATAGAACAGTTTGCCAATACGTTGGACGAAATGATTCGAGTACGACCGCCTCCGCAACAAGTGACTGAACTACCTGCCTTCACGGGAGCGGCTATTGAGTGGATGCCGTTCAAAGCAGCGTACGTCGACTCATCGAGCATTTACAAGTTTACTGCGATTTAGAACTTGGCAAGATTGCGTAACTGTATCAAGGGTGAAGCAGGCAGCCACGGGCACATCCTCCGACGACCAGAGCCTCACTTACTGCACGCAGCTATTAGATACAAGGCGAAACGGCTAATAGTTGGAAGACCAATATATACATGGAACGAGTCACTCCAACAAGACATGGATAATTTCAATAAAAGCAAAGAAAATGGATTCAGTTAGAAGCAGATAGAGAAAAATTCAAATCAGCCACCCAGGGAATATATCACCTTAGTGAAAATGACAGTGAAACAAATACTACTGACGATGAAACATACGTACGCGAATATAATTTTGTTACATAAGACGAGCCAAAAACGAAAGGAATCCCAACCACCAGAAACGAATATGATTCTCCAATGATAGAAGAGACCAATCAAAGAAAGGTCAAAACACCAATGCTCATCCCTATAAATTATACCTGTCTTTACCACTATTCCTATATTGGCTCTAGGCTGCATAGTCGGCTGATTGTGCCCGACTGGCTGCGGTTGGTCGGGCTTCCTTTCCCATCCCAGAGCATGTCTTTCCCTACAAAAAGTGCCCCCTGGTGTATCCGGCTTGTCCGGGTCAGGCTTGCTCCTGGCTGGGTGTGGTGCTCAATCATCAATCAATCATCAATCATCAAGCAGATATTAGTATCAATGGATACCGTACTTTTTTTTGTAAACGGAAAAAACGCCCCTATTTACGTAAGTATTTTCCGTCAAATGGCATTGACTACAACAGGAATGATTTGACTCGCAAAGTAATATCATAATACAACTTATTTGTTATGTTTTTAAGATTCCGGTTTCGTTTCTATGTAATCTTTCGTTTATTATTAGAATAAAATGGTTACTTTTTTTGGTGTAAGTAATATCCGTGGTAATATGAATATCCGCAACATCGAAGAGGGCCTAAAAAAAACTGTCTCCTTGTATTACTAAGCTTTTGCTATGAACTTCTCTCAACACAAAACATTTTTATACAATATTGCTTTTATGAAATTTGTAAGAATTAAAAAGTAGAACCATCATATTGCAGAAAGTTCGCAGTTAGAATCTTCTTTTGGCATACATTTTATATCGGTAGTCACTAAAAGGCAGAAGATCAATCAATCAAAGCGTCAATCATTATAAAACAGTCGGGTATGAACATAATGTGGATTTTTATTTTTCCCTTAATAAGTATGCAAATATTCAAACAATACACCATGCATACAGCAAGCATGCAGCTAGCATGCAGCAAGCACGCAGCAAGCATTCAGCGAGCATGCAGCAAGCATGCAGCATGCAAGCAACATGCAGCAGGCATGGTTTCTGTCACGGGTCCGGCGCTGCGGGGCTCCAGCGGTCCCACACGAGCTTATCGTCGCAGATGTGTTTAACGCTCACCAACGAAGCTTCGGCTACCGGCCAGGCTGGCCGACTGGCGGCCTGGCGCCGTTGCTGAGGCTGGCCGGCAAAGCCGGCCAGCCTCAGCAACGGTGGCGAGTGTTACAACAACCTGCTCCTCAACCCTCGAGCCGCCTCGCCCCTTCGCGCCTACGCGATTTTAAATTGCACTCTAGGGGTAGGGCAGACAAGACTGTGTGGGGTCGGATTTACAGCGATTCGTTTCTGTCACTTAAATCTAATTTTTAGCAAATTTTTTAGTTCTAAAAATTTTATTATACTTAGTGACCTTACTTTGACTTTGATATGAACATTCGGAATAATACACATTATATAATAAAATACTTAGCTAGACAATATTTGTTTTGCAAAAAAGGGCAATTCGTTCAATTTATAAATTAAGACCCAGATACTCCCTCAGAGAAAAATTTAAAGAGATTAATATTCTTACTGTGCCCTCTCAGTTTATTTATGAAAACCTTTTGTACGCACACAAAAATATTAATTTATATAAAAAATACAGTGATATCCACAACATAAATGAGGAACAAACACAAATTTGTTGTTCCTGCAACGAGGCTCAAAAAAATAGGGGGTACGTTTAGATGCCAATGTATACGTTTTTACAATAACCTTCCGAGCCATATTCAAGCACTAAGTCTAAATAAATTCAAATCGTTCGTAAAACGGAAGTTATGCCTGAAAGCCTACTATCATGTTAATCACTACCTCGAAGATAAAAAGGCTTGGGATTAAGCTGCTCCAATTAAATTTGCTCTGTGAATGGTGAAATTTCGGACTTCGTTTGTTTATTGTTGATTCCTTTCTTTTAAACACTCTGACATTGAATGATTTGACATGTATTTTATTACTTTATTTTTTTATTATTTTATGTGACATTTACTGATTTGACATGAATACTTATTTCATTAAGTATTTTACCTTTTATTATCATTGTGACATTTAATGATTTTTGTGATTTTTATTTACATTCATTTTGAAAAGAACTTGTTATTAATTTTATTTGATTATTGTGAATGTGGGGACCATGTGGGTCACATTTTTATTTTTTGTTTATTTTTTCCCACAACTGTCTGGCAGTTTGAGTACTATAAGCGACCTACCCAAATGTCCTTTCTTTGGTATTGTTCGTCGTTTCGTTGAGCTCCTTGAGTTATAAGTCGAGCTACACGATAACTGACAAATGCTTGCAATGACTGGACAGGTCCACTCAAATCTGTGTGGTTCTTTCTTCAAAAGACCATCTCAGACACTAATCTGCATAGTCCTCATGTGAATTGAGCATGATTATGTCTGGACTTCAAAAGAGACTATGTGTTTCCTTACCTCTGAGTTTGTTTCGGCTGTTTCTTCTCAGAGTAGTCAGGTACGAAACACCAGCCCCATCTAGTTTTAAAAAAAAAGCGGCCAAGAGCGTGTCGGGCCACGCTCAGTGTAGGGTTCCGTAGTTTCCCGTCTGTCACAATAAGTGTTCCCACTTATGAGTTTAAAGGTGGGTATATAATTCTTTTTTGTTTGAAAAAAGTTTCAGGATAATAAAATATGTAAACGAAGTCAAAAAAAATGCTTGCATATACGAATATACTACAAACTTAGTCCAGAAATTATTTTGTACAACTTTTTGTCTTTTTTGTACAAAAACTGTTGTTTCCATCAAGTTCAAAATGATTTTCCTAGAAAGTCCTTATAAAGTTCTACTTTTCAGATTTTTTTCATATTTTCTAAACTTGTGGTTCAAAAGTTAGAGGGGGGGGGGACACATTGTTTTTTACTTTTGGAGCGATTATTTCCGAAATTATTGACATTATCAAAAAATGATTTTTAATTTTGAATTTTTAAATACCTTTCCAACAATATATCACACGTTAGGGTTGAAATTAAAAAAAAATCACTTCCCACTTTACATATAGGGGGGCTACCCTAATAAAACATATTTTTCCAATTTTTATTTTACCACTTTGTCGGCGTAATTGATATACATATTGGTACCAAATTTCAGCTTTCTAGTGCTAACGGTCACAGAGATTAAGCGAGGACGGACAGACGGACGGACGGACAGACATGGCGAAACTATAAGGGTTCCTAGTTGACTACGGAACCCTAAAAATTACGTGTAAAAGTGTTTGTAAAAACCTACTTGCAAAATAAACATCATTTATCATTTAGGACATTTAATGTCCAGCAATATTTATATTTATTTGACTTTATGGCATGTAAAATTAGAAAATTCAATTATTATAGTATTCGACATATAGTATAGTTAGTAGTGTAGTGTAGTGTAGATAGTTTAGTTTTATTGAGTATGACAGAATAGTTTTAGAAATAAAGATAATTGTGTAAAAAAAAATGGGATTTTGAACATTATGGTTACTGAAGTTTATAGCAAATGTCTTATGGATAATGATTTTCAGACAACATTTTTTAGGAGAATTAAGGGAGTTCCCACCTCAATTTTAGGTTAGTTAGGTTCCTGCAGACAGAAATAGGAGCCCGAGCTCCGTCGACTACCTACGCTTTTTAGACGAATATTTATAAACTGTTTTGAGGTTAGGTTGCTATAATTGTTTTTTCTCAAGAACGGTGCGTCGCCTTTACATGGGAGTGGTGCCAGGGCACAGGGGGCACCTCCCCACTCCCTCTTCTGCAAAACGATACTAATTTTCACCTCTTTTCATTCTACTATTTATATAGCGCTATTCTAACCTCTAAACTTTGACCATGGATATCTCCATAGCTATAGGGCTCCGCGGGGTGGGGGTTGTACAGGGGGTACCAAACCCCTACCACCTTTTTTTGCCATTTCAGCCATGACGTGCATGAGAACGGCTACCGATTGAAGCCACATGTCGACGATTGTGTCAGTTTGTACTATGTTTTACCAATTACAGCATCAACAAAAAGTCACGCGATACCAAGAAACAGAACAATAACTTTTAGGAAAACATTGGAAAGAGCAAACTTAAGAATTTCTATAGAATTACGAATCGAAAACAAGACCTGTGTCACTAAATTGATCATGGATGGCCTAAAGGATACCAGCGCAAATGGTAAGAGAAATTTATTTAAGTACTTACAAAGAAATTCTAATATCAGTATCTATCTACTTACTTATTAAGTTCAACGTGACGACATCGATAGCGACAAGAAAGCCTCGAACAAAGTCATGTTCAAGAAGGTCAGGCGACGTACCTTTGTATTGATAAATCTGTTACAGCTAATAGCCGAAGAGCGGCTACACCTAGTTTTAGCCGGGTACAACTAGGTGCAGCCGTCCACATATAATATACGGTTAAACTTAGATGTATCCTACTTATCTTCAGTTAGAACTAGGTTTAGCCTTTATCATAGCGGCTAGAACTAGGTTTTCAGTTCAGTTAAACATTTTCTAGCAACATATTTATTAAAAGATTCAGTGTTGATGTAAGGCTTAAGAGGGCCCTTCCCGGCCCGCCTTTCGTCAACGCGAGCATGGTCGAAAAGCTTGTTGTTTCATCCAGAGCCACAGCGGTGGTATTCTTTCAACTCTCCTGTCTTACCTAGCCCCGACCCCGCACTACTCGTCCCCCGCGCACCTCATACCGCCTAACGCGAGGACATTGAACGAAAAATAGTGTTCGAAATTTTATAAAACTTGTTCTAGGAAATACGTGTTTTGAATTAGTCTTACAAGTACACACATCAAAAAAAGTTTGTGATCACTTTGAGAAAATTCAAAATCTTTTTTATTACGTTTTTATAAAAAAAAAACTAGCGGACGTCACGCGGTTTCACCCGCGTAATTCCCGTTTCCGTGGTAGTACGGGGATAAAATATAGCCTATGTTACTCAGAGTGAATGTAGCTTTCTAATGGTGAAAGATTTTTTTAAATCGGCGCAGTAGTTTTTGAGTTTATTCATTACAAACATACACACTAAAATACAAATCTTTCCTCTTTATAATATTAGTGTAGAAGTGTAGATAAAAAAATAGTTTTATTTTTTAATTTCAAACAGATTTTATCAGAACTTTATCAAGAAAAAAAACTTTGTTGTGTGTAGAACACAACAAAGTTTTTTTTCTTGATAAAGTTCAATTTAAAAAATTATATCAGCTTATGCTAGTGATCACAAACTTTTTTGATGTGTGTATGTGAAATAAATATTTGTTATTTAGAATCTCCACTACATTTGTAAGGCTTCTATCAGTATGCTTTCTTTACTTTTACAATTAATGAGTACATTATGAACGGCCAAAGTAAGGTAAAAATTGTGCAAAGCAGCAATTTTTGGAGGCTTATACTGAATTTATTTCTACAATTTTTTAATTTCTGCTTCGATAGAAGCCTAGATATAGTCCACAAGATACTTGTTAGTTCAAAAAAATAATGAAATGAAAAAACAAATATATATGTCTAACAACGGCATAATCACGCACGAGCGTTCGTCAAAATTCTCGCGAAATGTATGGCGGCAAACAATCGTTCCCTACTTTTCCTAATACGCTATGTTGCCCAGTCACTGAAAATAAACTTTGGAACGTTTTAATTTTGGTATTGGAATTGGGCGTGCACTACCTACTACTATTTATTTAATTTGTCTAGATTGCTGGGTGTTATTTGTCTAGTTTGTATCCGAATTCTTTGTAATTGTACATTGTACGCGAAAGTAACGGTCTGACCACTATGATCTGAAGGCAGGTAATTTACGATGGATTTATCTAAGTAATCGCAGCAACAAAAAACATTATCGATACAGTATTTGTAGTAATTCGAGTTGGTTCTGAAAACACATTCGACAATTAAATGATCTAAAGAGACTTGAGAATCTACTACTATTTACATTATTCTCTATGATATTAACATTAAAGTCACCACAGATAATTATTGGTTTATTACCAGTTACAAGTTTTGCCAAAACATCTTCCATTACTGACTCAAAGATAGAATAGTTCAGGTAATTAGTGGGTCCGTAAACGCACACTATTACATGCTTATGTAGCTCAACACAAGACAATTCAATGCTATGTTCAACCGATAGATCGACTATATCATTACGAGACTTAGATTTAATACAATTTTTGACTAGGATTAATGGACCCCCACGCATCTTAGATGTTCGGTTAAAGCAACTGCTCACATTGTAATTCTCATAATTTATTTGCATTACTTCATAATCTTTCATCCAATGTTCAGAAAAACAGATAATATTAAACTTAGTTTTTTCTAAAAATAGTTCTATTTATTTGTTTGGAAGAAAGTCCCTGAATATTCTGGTAAAACAATTATAAGGAATTCTGCTCAACCGCTTTTTTACAATTAATCGATTGGGAGCTAGAAGAAGTTGACGAGTTTAACTAAATTGTTATTAGTACCTTCTATTCTATTGTCTTATTGACTAGTTTAAATATAAATTAATATTTGTATAATTACAACTAGCTGACCCACGCAACATTGTCTGCGTCACATGAGCTACCTACCTACCTACTGCCTACCTACTGCCTACCTACTGCCTACCTACTGCCTACCTACTGCCTACCTACTGCCTACCTACTGCCTACCTACTGCCTACCTACTGCCTACCTACTGCCTACCTACTGCCTACCTACTGCCTACCTACTGCCTACCTACTGCCTACCTACTGCCTACCTACTGCCTACCTACTGCCTACCTACTGCCTACCTACTGCCTACCTACTGCCTACCTACTGCCTACCTACTGCCTACCTACTGCCTACCTACTGCCTACCTACTGCCTACCTACTGCCTACCTACTGCCTACCTACTGCCTACCTACTGCCTACCTACTGCCTACCTACTGCCTACCTACTGCCTACCTACTGCCTACCTACTGCCTACCTACTGCCTACCTACTGCCTACCTACTGCCTACCTACTGCCTACCTACTGCCTACCTACTGCCTACCTACTGCCTACCTACTGCCTACCTACTGCCTACCTACTGCCTACCTACTGCCTACCTACTGCCTACCTACTGCCTACCTACTACCTACCTACTACCTACCTATAAACCTCGCGGAGCCCGAGACCTTTCCAACGAATGCAAAATCGTGGAAATCCGTTCGTGCGTTCTGGAGTTATAGCGTCAGGAAGGAAAACCCGACTTATTTTTATATAGTAGATTAGTATAATTACTAATTTCAGTAGACCTATTTACAAAAAACTGCGACATACCCCTTATGAATCAATCAAACAAAGGTCAACGACTTCGAAGCTTGACCTTTGTTTGATTGATTTGGTGTTTTTTCACCGGCTTCTGAAACTAAAATTATTTTTCACTTTTTTGTGTTTTTCTTTCAGTTTTTTGGTTTGTTTCTTTTTTGAGTTTTTTTTAAATTGGTTTTATTTTTTGTAAAAATGTTTTATTTTAATTTTCCATTTTTAGTTGTAATATCCTATACTAACAAATATTTGCTATGCATTTATTTACATTGTTAACAATACATGTCATGGTAAGGCATAGGCTTATCCCCAATAAATGGAACTTAACATACATTAACTGTCGAAATCTGGGCGTATTGTACACATCTGCGTACCCCTCAGAGCATACAGGCGTAATGTTACGTCATGATGTTGTATAAACAATAAACATCCAAGCTATTGTAGCTATCACGAAAGATTTTCCGTCTATTTTTGAAGAGTTCCATTGTATATCTCCGAAGATCAGCATCAGAACTTTAGCAAATTAAAATGGGACCACCACAGGAGTATCCTCTTCGAATTAAAACAATAATTATGAGAATCGGTCCACAAATGGGAGAGAAATCAGGTAACAACATACATTAAAAAAAAAATACATACCTAAAGGTTGACTGGTAGAAAATGCCTATGGCATTAAGTCCACGTCTGTACTTTGTGCTTGAAGTGTTAAATAAATAAATACACACGAACATATAACCTCCTCCTCTTTTGAAGTCAGTTAAAAACGGCACAGCGACGTAGTAGCCACGGACATCAGTCGATTACTAGCTCAGGGGATGGGGAGTGCCGCGGGCGCAACTCGGGACTGTTTTGGGATGCATAAACCTTGATGCATATATTGCGTAGTTTGATTTTAGATATTACCATTACGTAACCTGTGTGCTTAGTGCGAGTTTCATACTAAAATTCGAGTAATGTTTCGATCGCGTAAACCGAGTTTACGTTAACATTTACGTCGTCTGTAATGACAATACAGTGCCTCTATGAAAGTGAGGTCCGTTTGCAGCACATCGCTAACGTTTGCATGTTTATCGCGAGTGCAAGTTACAATATTGACAGTTTTGACACCTCGAATACGAAACACGAGCGTGAAAAGTTGTCACTTAAGATTTTGTGGTGAGAGCAACATGAGAGTGGTGAAATAACAAAGTAATTTAATTTAATTTCATATTGTGAATGAAACTAACCATGGAATCTCGTATTATTTCGTTTGGACAATGTTTGAGACCGCAAAAGCACAAGATAAGCGTAATTTAACGCCATAAAAACGTAAACACGGTTACGTAAACAAAGATAGAAACACAACCACAAATCACTCGGGCATTATTAGATCATTTGCTTAGATCTCCATGCCTAAAAAGTAAAAAACTTAGTTTTACAAACTTCACAGATGGATCAAGGTCACTCACTACACACCAAAAAGATATAAATTACACTAACTGTTCCATTTATGTCACCAGCTTTTCAAATTGAGACGGGCTATTCTTTATTTTTAACAATAATATTCAAAACTGTAACACAAACTTTCGTAAACACAAACAAAACTACGTAAATGACCATTGACCACAGATAAGTAATGTCGTCTGACTTCGTTCTATAACCACCACTATTTGAATAGGCAGTCGCTTCTATTATGAACACAAAATACGAACGTCAGTTTATTTTGGCCGGTTATTAATGTACGCAACACTCGTCTCGGTGAATTAACGCGAAACGAATGAATGTATTCTAGGATCTCACAATCGCAAGCTAACGATTGTCGATGCGGCACCCGCACTAAGTAGTTCTGACATATTACGCTAGATGGCGCTTACCCAGCGCCATACAAATTTGGTGTGTTCCTCTGTGGCCGGACCACAGTTTAGTACTCAGATGCTATAGTTCGAAATAATATCTACCTAAAGTCTACTTTCATCGGAATATATATATATTTTTAGTACCTCAAGAGATATCTTTTTAATTAACAATTTATGTGGGCCGGCCGCCAGGCAGTGCTCTCTGGCCGCGCCACCTCAAATTAAATAGAGTATAATGAACTATTAATAAATTAATATCCCGAAAAAAACTACCTAAAGAGTACTTTGCATACGACAAATATGGTCCAATAAACCCTTTTAGTTAAGGAGTTATTGGTCGTAGGGTGTGGTCCGGCTGGAAGGTATACTCTGCAGCAAGTCAATTTTGCAATATTTAATACTAACTATCCATAAATCAATTTATATAATAGTACCTTTTCTCTACTCTTCGTTGATACTTTTTTTCTCAAGAAACTATTCATTTTGATTAATTAATCTTTAAAGTACGTGGCGTGACTAGGGAGAATTACTTTCAGCAAATATGACGTTATATGCTTTATTTCTTTATGCCAACGAAAACTGCATAATAAGTACTTTATAAAAAGACCTGGACTTCATCTATAAACTTTTATTTTTATTACCAACAATGATTTTGAAAAAGGTGCACTTTTTGGTTTTTGTTTACCTATCTACCTAAGAATAGGTAGTTATTTGACGGTGTGCGTTTCGACCGCGTGGCCTCGGCGTTTTTTTATTTAAAAAAAACTAAGCCAAGATTTTGTAAAAATTTGTATTAGTTGATTCCCAAACCCATAAATTTGTCAAAGTTATGGTTAAAAAGTTATAAGGTTTTGAACGTGGCCGCGCCATCGAAACGCGGAGAACCGAATCGGCGGCCACGGAGATCTTTAAAACGAAGCGTTGCCAAGACCTGAAATTAAGGTAAATAACAGATTGAATTTGTAAAAATAAAGAAAAAAATCCTACGTTTAAATTTTAGGAGCTGTACGACTAAAACCCCACGGCCGCGCCATTGAAACGGCGAAAAATACGTTATCGCCGATATCTCGCTGAAAAAGCATCGCAGAGGTCTGAAGTTTTTTGTAAAACCTAGATTTCAATTTGTCAAAACTGGTAAAAATACTTCAAAAAGTTCTAAGATTATATTTTAGGAGCTGTACGACTAAAACCCGATGGCCGCTATACATTTCTTGACTTCTAACGTAACGCCTGATGTACGATGTTGCTAATCCGGATTTGGTCTTTTGATAGGCACAAATGTGCGTGATATTTATTTTTAAGTTGACACTAACCTCTAACCGCCTATGTATAAAATTAATTATCTGTAGAAATGCAAATCAAAATACTTTAAGTTCTGAAAAAAAAAAACAAGTTACGTGTATATTATTATTGTATACGATTTAATTAGTTCATAAATTATTTATCTCTTTAATCTATACATTTAAAGTAAGAAACTGGCTGACTGACTCATCGACCAACGCACACGATTGAAACCGTTGGGTCTAGAAGCATTAAATTTTTGCACAAACGTTCCTTAAATGAATTAAATGTGCACTAAGAAGGGATTTTTAAACGCAACAATTTATTACATTCTTAATAATTCTGTGGCATCAGACAGGATCAGAAAAACTTTTAAAAATCCTAAGCCTATATAGGCTCTAGATGCTCAGACTTTTAAAGCAAATAGATTCCTATAGTAAATTGAATTATGTACTCGACTTAACGGTAGAGAACGTTATGTTAATCGATGTATTTGCTGTTTTTAGGGTTCCGTACCTCAAAAGGTAAAAAAGGAAACCTTATAATATCACTTTTTTGTCCGTCTGTTCGTCTGTCCATCCGTCTGTCACCAGTTCACCACCGATTTTTTCAGGAACGGGTTGACTTAGCAAGTTGAAAATAGACCAGATACTGAAGTCTATAGTCTGTTCCTATTAGGTGTATAAAAATCAAGGTCCTGAGTCAACATGATAAAAAGATATGGGCAAATTTAGATTTTTGTGAAAACTTGTAAATACCAAAATTTACCTTAAATTACAACTTTTTTTTATTTTTCGGAATGTTTCCTTTACTTATGCTGTAAGACCTTGCTTTTAACCAATATAGACAGTTCTAGGTCTATCGGAAGTACCCTATTGGTTTTGGGTCGAAAACATAAATGGTAGTTCCCGTTGACCTAGAATCATGAAATTTGGCGAGAAGCAATTTCTTACAGCACATGTAAAGGAAAAAATATGAAAACGGTGAAAAATACGTTATCGCAAATCTGATCTGGTCCGAAGTTTTTTGTAAAACCTAAATTTGAATTTGTCAAAACTTGTAAAAATACACAAAATAATCCTAGGTTTATATTTTAGGAGCTGTAGTACGGTATCGCTTATAACCTTCAAAACGTTCTGAATGTTTCGATAGGGTGACCATGACTTATTGCTTACAGAAAACTTTCCACATATTGTATTAGAAATTATTTCTCAAGCTTTCTTAATTAAATTAAAATGGTAAGATACAAACACATAACATATTTCTTAAAAAATCACATAAATCACAGATTGCTAACTTACACATTTCTGACAAAATCACAAATCATATGTTATTTACTTACACTAAAAATGTTTTTTATATTATATTTTTTTTAATACGACTGTAAAGTATGATTTGTTTAAAATTACTTTTTTTAGATTAAATTTTCTTATTTATTATTTTGAATATCTTAATCATCTATCTAGTGACTATAATTATGTTACAAATTATGTATTGTCTTAGGTTGTGAAGAACTTGCGTGCATTTCGTTTTTACCATCGTCATAACAAATCATTCTGGAAATACTATGCAATGACACTTATTTCTGGCATGATACCTATATTTCAAATCCTTTAGACAAATTCAAAACAATTACTTTTTCAATTGCGATGCTTTTTCACCTATTAAGCAATGGATCCTCCATTGCTTGATAGCTGAAAAAGCACCTAACTGAATAATTTGTGATTTATGTGTTTTTTTATAACTAAAAAAAATAAACTAAAATGAAACGATAAGATCATCATCAGCCTACTAATGTTCCCACTGCTGGGACACAGGCCTCCTCTGAGAGGGAATGGGCTATAATCCACCACGCGGGCCCAGTGCGGATTGGTAGATGTTACACGATGTCAAAAACATAATTATGTTTATTAGAAATAAACATACGACTCTTCATTTTTATTTCATTTAGGATCCTTGAGAAATAATTTCTAATACAATAGGTGGAAAGTTTTCTATAAACAATAAGTCATGGACACCCTATCGAAACATTCAAAACGTTATTACAGGTTTTATTTTATATATATTTAAAACTAGCGGACGTCTCGCGGTTCCACCCGCGTAGTTCCCGTTCCCGTGGGAGTACGGGGATAAAATATAGCTTATGTTACTCGTGGATAATGTAGCTTTCGAATGGTGAAAGAATTTTTTAAATCGGTCCTGTAGTCTTTGAGCCTATTCATTACAAACAAACAAACAAACAAAGTTTTCCTCTTTATAATATTATATAGTATAGAAAAACTTTTTTGCCTACTATCGTTAGTTTTACTAAATTAGGTTTAGTTTACAAAAAAAATCAAGCTAATACTTACTTTATTCGATATTGATCGAAGAAAGTAAGTATTAGCTTGATTTTTAGTACGGTATTGCTTAGCAATACCGTACTACAGCTCCTGAAATATAAATCTAGGACTTTTTTGTGTAGTTTTAAAAGTTTTGACGAATTCAAATCTAGGTTTTACAAAAAACTTCAGACCTCTGCGATGCTTTTTCAGCGAGATATCGGCGATAACGTGTTTTTCACCGTTTCAATGGCGCGGCCATGGGGTTTTAGTCTTACAGCTCCTAAAATACAAACCTAGGATTTTTCTGTGTATTTTTACAAGTTTTGACAAATTCAAATCTGTGTTTTACAAAAAACTTGATGCTTTTTCAGCGAGATATCGGCGATAACATATTTTTCACCGTTTCAATGGCGCGGCCATGGAGTTTTAAGTCTTACAGCTCCTAAAATATAAACCTAGGTTTTTTTATATTTTTACAAATTTTTTACTTATTCAATCTGTATTTACCTAAATTTAAGGTCTCTGCAACGCTTCGTTTTAAAGATCTCCATGGCCCTTATAACTTTTTAACCATATCTTTGACAAATTTATAGTTTTGAGAATCAACTTTTACAAATTTTTACAAAATCTTGGCAGTTTTATGAAAAAAAAAAAACGCCGTGGCCGCGCGGTCGAAACGCACACCGTCAAATTAACTACCTATTCTTAGGTAGATAGGTAAACAAAAAGTGCATCTTTTTCAAAAAAAGTTTATAGATGATGGTCTTTTTTTATAGTACTTATTATGCAGTTTTCGTGGGCATAAATAAATAAAGCATATTTCGTTATATTTGCTGAAAGTAATCCTCCCTAGCCGCGCCACATACTTTAAAGATTAATTAATCAAAATGAATAGTTTCTTGAGAGAAAAAAGTATCAACGAAGAGTAGAGAAAAGGTACTATTGTATAAATTGATTTATGGATAGTTAATATTAAATATTGCGAAATTGACTTGCTGCAGAGTATACCTTCCAGCCGGACCACACCCTAGGACCAATAACTCCTTAACTAAAGGGTTTTATTGGACCATATTTGTCGTATGCAAGGTACTCTTTAGGTAGTTTTTTTCGGGATATTGATTTATTAATAGTTCATTATACTCTATTTAATTTGAGGTGGCGCGGCCAGAGAGCACTGCCTGGCGGCCGGACCACATACATTGTTAATTAAAAAGATATCTTTTGAGGTACTAAAAATATATTTATATTCCGATGAAAGTAGACTTTAGGTAGGTATTATTTCGAACTATAGCATCTGAGTACTAAACTGTGGTCCGGCCACAGAGGAACACACCAAATTTGCTTAAACGTTAACGCGCTCGGATGCGGTGAACGAAAAAAACAAAACTCGCACTAAGGACACAGGCACCCCTAGCCAAGTTGACAATCTACAATCGTCAACGCTAGTAGAAAATTATTCAAATGAATGGGAATGACATCATCTTAACGTTAAATCACGTGATCAACACAAACGAACAAAACATTCGTAGACAAGTTTACATAGTTCAAAATGATAGAATAGAATGTTATCGTTTCTACAATGTTGATCGCTAAACTCTTTGGTAGGAACGCTCACCATAGACTAAAGTGTAGGTTTTTTCTACAGACATTAGAGAACGAGCAATCGACTCAGTCGTGTCAATTTGGCTACCAATTTAGCGCTTTCTACAAACGTTTACGTCGCGCGCCGAGCCGTTTATGACTGTAGAAAGAGAATCGATACGAAACGTTTGTAACTTGGCTAGGCCTGCTGAGTTATTTATTATAGGCGAAATTAACCTCTAGGCGTACTTCGACAGACCTACTGTAATAAGGTTATGTGTCTCAATCAAACAGCGTGCGAGGAACGACTGATTTATTGGTCTCCACAAGGTCATCATCTGACAGCCTTTTCCCAACTATGTTGGGGTCGGTTTCCAGTCCAACTGGATGCAGCTGAATACCAGTATTTTACATGGAGCGACTGCCTATCGGACCTCCACAACCCAGTTAGTACTGGGTAATACGATACCCCTTGTTAAGACTGGTTGTCAGACTTTTTGGGCCACTGACTTCCTGTAACGACTGTCAAAGATGTACAAATGACAGCTAGGACCAACAACTTAACGTGCTTTCCGAGGCACGGAGGAAACTTGGTATGTAAAGGTGGTCACCCATCCACAGACCAACCTAGGCAAGCACGGCTTAACCTAGAGATCGACCCGAGCGGTTGTTATTATTTAGCCATGAGCTCCTCCCAATATTGGTCTCCACAAGGTATCCTCTATTAATCTTAAGTCTACCTACAACACGTCCTACCTTATTTGCGGTTGGTGCAATAGCCGTTTCATGGGATCGAACAGAAAAGTTAAGTTTGTCCTTTAAAAAGTTTGTACGGAACCCTCGGTGTGCGAGTCCGACTCGCTCTTGCCCGGTTTTTTTATAATTAAAACTGAGTCAAAAAGTTATCTTATTTGTTTTAACATAAAAATATGAGAGAAGAGTACAAAGAGTTGGTTGATTTTTTCATAGTTAAGAGGTAAAAATATTTTTTTTTACTAGGTACCTAACGAACCTACCGCTACTCTCAAACCGGTGAAGGAAAACACCATCAGGAAACCGGCATGTCCTAGAACCAAAAATTCGAAGACATGTGACATCTACCAATCCGCACTGGGCCCGCGTGGTAGATTATAACCTATTCCCTCTCATAGAGAGGAGGCCTGTGTCCCAGCAGTGGGAACATTAATAGGCTGATGATGATGATGACTAGGTACTTATTATTTTTATTTTGAGTTTTATTAATTACTTAAATTATATAATTATAAATATCACTTCAACATCCCTGTCTTTTTTTAAAATATATATTTGAATCAATAGATAGATAGGCAGTCGCTCCATGTGAAATACTGGTATTTAACTGCATCCGGTTAGACTGGAAGCCGACCCCAATATAGTTGGGAAAAGGCTAGGTAGGTGATGATGAATATATTTGAATCAATCGGGAAACTCAAGAATCTTAAAAAAATAACCAAAGTGCTTAACTGAACTGAATACCTAGTTCTACGGCTGCACCTACGTATAGTTGTACCCGGCTCAAACTATAGGTGTAGCCGCACTTCGGCTGTTAGCCGTAACATATCCACAGGCGTTGGACTATCTACTATACTACTGTTGAGCCGCGGCCGTCAGGTAAACCTCGAGGAAACCGGCAAATCCTAGAAAGAAAGGGAAGAAAAGATGAGGTATATTACCCACTTTCTCTCACAGAGAGAAGGCCCGTGTCCCAACAACTTCATACGCTGATTTTGTTATGTGAGCCGACTACTTGTTCGACGTCATAGGCAAATTAAATCCCGTTTCTAAATTGGTACAGGCCGAACAATTAATTTTCACGTCAACCATGTATATAGTTGGGAACTCACCAAAACTATGTCACCAATACACAGTCAGTCGTATGTAACCCTTGGGTATTTGGTGCCCCGGGCCAATTTGGTTTGCCAACCCGTAATCACAACAACCCGATCAAGTGCGAGTGGAACACGTGCAATTTGAATTGATGAATGTTTTATCCCAAGACCAAACTTACACTGTTTTGTTAAAAATATGTTTGCATGCGGAATGTATGAAAAATATCAGGATTCTAGTTGAGCGGGAAGACTCTATTCATAAATGGCGAAAAAACCCCTAAATCTTTAGATTGCGTTGCTTGCGCAGGTACTTAGAAAGTTGATTTTTACAGCTATAAAGCCAAAAAACATCTTTGATACCACCATGCGTTTCTGCGAAAAAGGGCCATGTCTCACAGGCACACGAGATATGAGCTATCAAAGTTAAAATCCATTATACTTTAAGTACACACTTTGATAGCCTATAATAACTCGGAAACGAAACTTTAGAAAAATTTGTCTCATACAAAACTAGTTTGTATTGATGCCACCTATCGATTGACATAGGTTATAAGCGTGTCTGATCAAATCAAAGTTGTGCCTCTACGTTGAAAAAAAAAAATGGCGTACCTTAGGTCGGCCAGTCTTCATACAAAAGTTTTCAAGCCCTTTCTATTGGACCGATCGGGAAGTCACCCGAACAAGCCGGTTTCCGAAAAGGCTTTAGCACCGTGGACCACATACATACTCTGCGGCAAGTTATACAGAAGACCGAAGAGTATAACCTGCCTCTCTGTTTAGCGTTTGTGGACTACGAGAAAGCCTTCGATTCGATCGAGACATGGGCTGTACTGCAGTCTCTCCAACGGTGCCAAATCGACTATCGGTACATCGAGATGTTGAAGTGTTTGTACAAAAACGCCACCATGTCAGTCCGACTTCAGGACCGAGCCTCGGAACCTATTCTCTTGCAGCCAGGTGTGAGACAGGGAGACGTCATTTCTCCGAAACTGTTCACCGCTGCACTGGAGGATGTCTTCAAGGTTCTGGACTGGAGATGGCTAGGCATCAACATCAATGGCGAGTACATCACTCACCTTCGGTTTGCCGATGATATAGTGGTCATGGCTGAGACCATGGAGGACCTCAGGTAGAGCTTCCGGAAGAGTGAGTCTAAAAATGAACATGAACAAAACTAAGGTCATGTTGAATGCCCATGTCACACCCACTCCTATTAAGATCGGAGACTCTACACTCGAAGTTGTAGACGATTATGTGTACCTGGGACAAACGGTCCAGTTAGGTAGGTCTAACTTCGAGAAGGAGGTCAATCGTCGAATCCGACTCGGCTGGGCAGCGTTCGGGAAATTGCGTGGTATCTTCTCGTCCAACCTACCGCAGTGTCTCAAGACGAAAGTCTATGACCAGTGTGTGTTGCCAGTGGTTACATACGGGACCGAAATGTGGTCGCTCACAATGGGCCTCATCAGAAGGCTTAAAGTCACCCAAAGGGCAATGGAGAGGGCTATGCTCGGAGTTTCCTTGCGTGATCGAATCAGAAATGAAGACATCCGCAAGAGAACCAAGGTTACCGACACTTAGCCCGAAGAATTGCCAAACTTAAGTGGCAGTGGGCAGGGCACATTGCTCGCAGAACGGATGGCCGATGGGGCCGAAAAGTTCTGGAGTGGCGACGGCGAGCCGGAAGACGGTGCGTTGGAACGCCTCCCACTAGGTGGACTGATGACTTGGTGAAGGTTGCGGGAATCCGCTGGATGCGAGTCGCACGGGACCGTTCAATTTGACGACACTTGGGTCTATGTGCAGCAGTGGACGTCTTTCGGCTGAAATGATGAAATGATGATGATGAATCAGGAAGTATAATTATATTATGTCCTTTCACACTTTACACAAAAATATTTTTTTTTGGAATCGGTTCATGACGAAGACAAGAGAAAACAACAATAAAAAAAATACAACCGAATTGAGAACCTCGTCCTTTTTTTGAAGTCAGTTAGGGTCACGTCCAGTAACATTGACAGCCCGTCGAAATATTCGCGCAGGTTTACAATGTTTTCTTGACTAAAGTTTTAAATGTGTCACATGTACTGGTTAAATACAATATCTCCTCACGCTAAACATCAGCAAAAGTAAGTTCATACCCTTTACCCCGGGCATTTTAAGCCAACCACCCCCTTCCCTTAAAATCAGAGCTCACGCCTGCACATTTGCTGATTTCTCTACTTGCAACTGTACACCTATCGAACGAACTGACGATATTAAATATATTGGAGTAATCATCGACAATCTCCTTAAATGGAAAAAAACAGATTGACACTACAGTGAAACGAGTGCGAAGATTGATTTACATATTTAAAAAACTTAGGGGAGTTGCTGACTTCTAATGCTTGATAACTGTCTACCTTGCCCTCGCTCAATCAGTCCTTGGGTATTGCGTGACCGCGTGGGGGGGGGCGCACAAAACTACCATAAACCAATCTGCTTTCCGACATTTGACCTCTATTCATTATGCAAGGTCCTCACAGTTAGGCAGCTCTTCGTACTGCAGACTGTACTTAGAAAACACAAACAGATCCACTACGACCCAACTTATAGTACTACTGCAAAACGCCTTGCTGACAGAGTTTGCAAATATTTACACTGTGGAACAGCAGTAGCGAGAAGACATTTCAGGTTTATCAGCCCCAGGCTCTATAACAACATAAATAAGACCCTACATATTTATCATTTACCCCGTAGTCTCTTGAGAAGGAAGTTGACTGAATGGTTGAAATCATTGTCATATGACGCAACTGAAAAGATTGTGGAAACTTAACTAGCAAAAACACTTACACACACACACACACTCACTCACACACTGATACACCCCACACTCCACATAACCACATACAGACACTCGCACACTCCCCCTCATGCACACCCACTCACACTCACACACACACTTCCACCCCACCCCCTTTTTTTACGAAAGATTATCCCAATGTTGCTTGTATTGTACTTATAGTTTAAGTCTGGAACAAAATGTTTTCTTGTTTATATGGGCGTTGATAGTTTTCACACAGTTATAAACTTTTGTAGCTATCATCGTTTCCACTGTAATTGTGCCAACTGTCTATGTTCCAAAATAAAATCTTTTTACTTTAAAAAAAAAAAATGAATTGCAAGTATTTGAACACACCATAATAAACTTAGGCCCAATTTCATACTTCTTGCATAAGTCTAAAACATCATTCTGTCTCTGTCATCATCAAATGATTGGCAGAAACAGAACGATGTTTTAAACACGTCTAACAATAACTATCTACCTGTCATATAAAAATGTTTTAAATGATTTTGTATGTTTCAGAAAATACATTTCGCAAAACCTGTTTAAATAGACAAAGGAATTTTTGTGAGATTATTGCGGATTATGGGAATAGATGTGAAGGTACAATCTATAATTTATTATCTACTATACCTTTGTACAGTCAACAAAGAGTTATGTAGGCAGGCTAGCAAATTTATAATTATAAATGCGAAAGTTTCTGAGGATCGATTATTGTTATTCTTTCACGCAGAAACTACTGAACGGATTTGAATGAAATTGCAAACAGATTGATTATAACCATTTCGCATTTATAATGGGGTAGTAAGAAGATTGCTAGCCTGCATACCTAACTGTTTTGTTGACTGTACGCTGTGCCCTTAGCTCATGTGCTCTTATAGTAAGGATCCGGACGTAAAGTAAATATGAATATCGAGCTTCAGAAGGAGACTGATACAATGAGTGGCTGAGGGGGGGACACTCTTCAAACCGAACTTCTAAACACCAATGTGTTAGGTACTCGTACATTGGCGTACGCAGGATTTGCTTACGGGTGGAGCGGAACTAAGAAAACTCGATAAGTTCTGGAACGCAGGAAACGCTTTTGTTGTAACTATATAGACGCAAACCAGCGTTGATTTTTTTAGTCGCATTAAAGTTGTTGTCAAGCACACACGCATTTCATTCACAAAAATCCAGTCAAGCAATTTGCAACCTTAATACAAACACCATATGGTCGAAATCGAGCCGGATTGTAGTGCAAAGTAGTGATCGTGTTCGGGTGTCGAGAACAAAGGACTGCCGCATTCCTTAGATAAGAAGCTTGCCCGAGTGGTCATTAGCTAACGAGTTTAAGGATTTTTTGTGCAAGTTATTTACAATAATGTACATCGTTCGCGTGTTCATAACATCACATTGTTTTTGAAGATTATTGAGTTGTTTGTGTTTATCAAAGATGTCTACGTCAGAACAATTACTGGGAGTATTAGAAGAAATAGCCAACATATTACAAAAAACACAAACAAACTTAAAGAAATGTCCTAAGCAGAGATTGACACAAGGATATATCGAGACACGATTAAAATGCTTAGAAGAATATTGGAACAAATTTACTACCACCCACTAAGAATTAATAAAAAGTACGACTAAGGAAAATCGAAATACAATAAGCTATTTTGCGGATGAAGACTATTATGTATGCGAAGATCTTTATTTATCTATGCAAGCGGACCTTAAAGACTTATGTTTACAACTTTCGTACGCCAGACCGTCATGCAGTTCAGGTGCACATGAATCGTCAGGGACGTTTACGTCACAACTTAGATTGCCGAAACTACCGAAATTTACGGGACAATACGAAGAATGGTCCTCTTTTCACGATTTATGTATGTCATTAGTTCACAAAAATACTTCGATTAGTGACGTTGTAATGTGTATGTCTTTTACATATTTTTTTTACTTACATTTTTGGATATTATTAACCTGAAAATTTAAGCATTCGTCCTCCCTAGGTAGCTTCATGGTCATTTCTTGGAGGCTTAGCAACGGCTTTGGCCTTTTTACCTTGTAATTTATGTCATTTAAGTTTTTATCTTTATTAAATCTTTGTTTACTATTGTGATGTCAGTTAGTGGCAACCCTAGTTTTATTTTAAATTTATTGCTGGAGCTATTTGTAGTTTGTATAGGTAAATCACATCGACCTCATTCGATTTTCTTTTTAATAATTTTCTAATTTTAAAATGTAAATTATGTGGAGTTGACAGGAGCCTGGTGGTGGAATGGCAGTCTACGTTCAGAGCTGAGAGCAGTAACACCTCTGAGAAGCTCCATAAAAGTTTATTTAAAAGGGCAGTTACCCTTATTCTTCGGTTTTAAGTCGGCCTCTCTCCGTGCCGCACCCTCACCAAGAACACCTGGAAACCTTGATCCTTGAGCTACACAAGCCTGATGAAGATTTGATGCTCCTCGGCCCTCCTCCTACGGCCTGAGGATTGACGGTCCTCGGCCGTCCACCACCGTCTGAAGACGGATGCCCTCGGCCCTCCTCCTACGGCCTGAGGATTGACGGTCCTCGGCCGTCCACCACCGTCTGAAGACAGATGCCCTCGGCCCTTCTCTACGGCCTGAGAGTTGATGGTTCCTCAGTCCTCCTCCACAGTCTGAAGACGGACGTTCTTCAGTTATTTATTCCATTCTGCGTTTCATCTTCAGTACTTTCCGCCAGCTTCACTGGCATTAGTAATTAAGTAGCTCCAGCCTTTAGATTATCTTTGTTAATAAATTCTTATAACTCGTCCCCTTTATTTCTTTTAACAGTGCTCCCCTCCAGACTGAAAGTTAGGTAGGTGAGTGCTCAGTGACCTTACAGTTTTGTGGATCCTATCCAGGAAAATGTAACGTTACAACGTACAAAAACTACACTACTTAAAAGCTAGCATTGGTGGTGAAGCAGAGGTGCTACTGAGACATATTCAGATAACGGAAAGCAATTACTCGCAAGCCTGGACGGCACTGAAACAAAGATATGGAAACAAACGAATTATAGTAAACGCAATTATTAAACGATTGTTTAATCAAAGAAAAATAAATACGCAGAGTGCCAGTCAAATTAAATCGTTGTTAGACGGGTGTTTAGTCTCAACGGACCGCTGTCAATTCATTTTGGTCCGTTCAGACGTAGACAAAAAATGTTTACGTCCGAACGGACCGAGACACAACTCACGAGTGTATTAATAACCTCAATAATATGTCAGTTTCCACGGAGTCTTGGAGTCCTATGATAATATTTCTTGTTGTACAGAAATTGGACCAAGAAACTCACAAAGACTGGGAGGAATATTCCTATCAAGAAGATTTAGAGGACTTACCTAAATGGGACAGCTTGAAGAAGTTCTTAGAGTCGAAGTTCCGCACACTTGAGCTTGTGTCACCAGCTGCACCTGCAAGAGAAAAACCTAAAGAAAAATCATTTGCTGCCACGGCTACTACGTCAACTGAAAAATCATGTATTAAGTGCGAAGAGCAACATACATTGTGTCATTGCAAACAGTTTACGGACATGAACATCAAAGACAGGAACGAGTATGTGAAGAAAAATAGATTGTGCTATAATTGCTTATTACCGGGGCACGCAGTGTTTAGATGCCGAGTTCCTACGAACTGCCGTATCTGCAACAAACGACATCATTCTCTCCTTCACGAGAAAAGGGAAGACGTTTCAAAGACAGAGAATGAGACAGCTACCACATCCACTGCAACTTCAAATGTGTCTGTGAATCACACCATTGAAGACAATACAACAACAACAATGACGGCACAACACAGTAATACAAAGATGACAGCGCTGCTAGCAACTGCAATGGTGAAATGTAAGAATGAAGAAGGACACACCATTGTACTAAGAGCGCTTATCGATCAAGGATCGCAAGCATGTTTCATTAGTGAGAAGGCGGCTCAGCTTCTGAAACTCAAAAGGCAGTCAGCGAGAGGCAGTGTAATCGGAGTGGGATCTACTAAAACAGATGTCAAGCAAGTGGTTCAGCTACAGGTTATATCAAGAGTAGAATACAATTTCTGTCTTAACATACAAGCCTATGTGATGAATAGACAGTTGACCACTAAGTTACCAAAAATCGCTGTATACACTGACGTTCAGCACTTAAAATGTCTAAAACTGGCAGATCCGACTTACCATTTACCAGGGTCGGTCGATCTTCTGCTAGGAGTGAGAGAATATGCAGACATTTTACAATCGGAGCTAATCAAAGGTCCACCAGGCACACCATGTGCACAACGAACCAGCCTGGGTTGGATTTTATTTGGAGAGATACAAAACAAAGACGAAGACAACTCTTTTCTTGTCATGCACCATCACGTAGATATGGATAATATGTTAAAAGCACTGTGGGAAATAGACACTGATACGAAAAGAAAATACACACAAGAAGAGCAGTTATGTGAAGACATTTACAAAAAAACATATACAAGAAATGAAGATGGTAGATACGTCGTTACCTTACCTTTCAAAACACAAAACCCTAAATCACCAGACGGTAATACACGTGAAATAGCAATGCGTCGATTATTACAATTAGAAAGAAAATTTGCAAAACAACCTGAGTTAAAAGAAGAATATGTAAAAGTGATAGAAGATTATGCAATGCTAAATCACCTGGAAGAAGTACCTGCAAAAGAAATTAACACAAAGAAAGCTGTCTACTTACCTCACCAAGCAGTTGTCCGATATGATAAAGAGACCACCAAAACAAGAGTGGTCTACGATGCTTCCTGTAAGGGTTCCAACAACATCTCACTTAATGATGAATTGCTAGTTGGACCTTTAGTACAAGACGACCTTCGCAGCATAATAATGAGATGGAGGATGCATGCAGTTTGCTTTGTTGCCGACATTGAAAAAATGTATAGAATGGTACAACTGTCCAGAGCTCATACAGATTTCCAACGTATCCTGTGGAGAAAAGACCCATCTGAACCTGTTAAAGATTACCGTCTACTTACCGTAACGTTTGGAACAGCTCCAGCACCCTACTTGGCATGCAGAACCTTACTTCAGCTGGCTGATGATGAGGGTCAAAATTATCCTGTCGCTACACAGATGATGTCAGATTTTTACGTCGACGATCTCCTGTCTGGAACGGACACTGTAGACACGGCTATTGAAGCCAGATACCAGCTGAAGGAGATGATGAAAAGAGGCGGTTTCGTGTTAAAGAAATGGTCATCAAACAACGTAGACTTCATGAAATCCATACCACCAGACGAAAGATCTCAAAATGCACTTGTTGATTTGAATATCGCTGGAAAAGTGAAGACGCTGGGAATCCTCTGGAACCTGAATACAGACAAATTTGAATATAAATTTAGCTTGAAACCAACAGAAGGCGCTGCAACCAAGCGAATAATTTTCTCAAATGTGCAAAAATTATATGATCCTTTGGGATGGTTGTCGCCAAGCGTAATTACAGCTAAGTTGTTAATGCAAAAACTCTGGCTAGAACAAGTGAGCTGGGATGATCAGATTAGTCAAGACTTACAAGATGAATGGATACACATAAGATCTGATTTGGAAAATATAAACGACATAAGCGTAGATAGATGGATACATACAACAGCCAAAAACAAAGAATGTATTCAGTTGCATGGATTCAGCGACGCATCATCACGTGCGTATGCAGCAGTTGTTTACGTGAGAGTAACTTGCCCTGACGGTGAAATTTATACCAATCTGATGGCAGCAAGAACACGAGTTGCTCCTTTAAAACCTATTTCCATTCCCCGACTCGAATTGTGTGGAGCACTGCTGTTGTCACAATTATTATCTCATGTTAGTGGGGCAATGAAAATACAAAAATCACAAACATTTGCTTAGACAGATTCTTCAATTGTCTTGGCGTGGTTGTCTGGCGAGCCCTTCAGGTGGAAGACATTTGTGGCAAACCGGGTGGTGGAGATACTGGACAACGTCAGCTGCAATCAATGGTATCATGTACTATCTAATGAAAATCCTGCCGATATTGCTTCTCGAGGGTTACCTGTAGAAGAATTGAAAGAATGTCATTTGTGGTGGAAAGGGCCAAGCTGGCTGAGCATGGGAGAAATCAAATTCAGTCGGCTGGAAAACACACAAACTGATGAAGAAAAGAAAACAATTAAAGAGTTACAAACGAATTTAAAAATAAATAACACTGAAAATGAACACAAGAACACAAGAATGATAGATCAATTTAAACAATTTAATAATTTAAAGGAACTAATTACCGCCATATGCTACTGTCGAAGATTTCTAAATTATAAACGCAACATAGTTATGTCTGAAGACCAAAAATATGTCACGACAGAGGAACTTGAAGAGTCACTACATAGATGTATAGAGATAGCACAACAAAACGATTTTGAAGAGGAAATTCAAACACTAACAAGCAGAAATGAAGTAAAGAATAGAAGCCCTTTAAAATCTTTGAACCCCTATATAGATGCCAAAGGAGTCTTAAGAGTAGGAGGAAGACTAAGAAATGCAGAAATTGCATTAGAAAGTAAACACCCAATCATACTTGCAAATAAAAATGAATTGACTCGATTGATCGTGAAGAATGCACACGCAGAAACACTTCATGGAGGAGTACAATTGATGTTGGCCTACATCAGATCCAGATACTGGATACTACGAGTCAAAGACGTCGTGAAGGCATGCATCCGACAATGTATAGTATGTGCTAAACATAGTGCCACATCAAAGCAACAACTAATGGGTGATCTACCGAAAGAGCGCGTTACTCCAGCCAGACCATTCCTTCATAGTGGAGTTGATTTTGCAGGGCCATTTCAGGTATTGATATCAAAAGGGAGAGTTGCTAGAACCAATAAAGCATATATAGCCATTTTTATCTGTATGGCAGTCAAAGCAGTACATCTTGAATTGGTCAGCAATTTAACAGCAGAAGCATTTATTGGTGCATTTAGAAGATTTACATCTAGACGAGGCAAATGCGCCCACTTATGGAGCGATCAAGGCAGGAACTTTGTCGGCAGTAGTAAAGAACTCATGGCTGCATTACAAACCGCGCAATGTGAGCTCCCAAGAGACATAGCAGACACATTAGCAAAGGACGGAACCCAATGGCATTTCATACCCGCGTACAGTCTAAACTTCGGCGGTCTCTGGGAGGCAGGTGTGAAATCAATTAAACACCACTTGAAAAGAGTTCTCACAACAAACCTAACGTTTGAAGAACTGACAACCTTACTGTGTCAGATTGAAGCCTGTTTAAATTCCCGCCCTCTCACCCCTGCAGATGAGTCAGATATAGACGCAATAGAAATGCTAACCCCAGGTCATTTTCTCATTGGAGAGTCTCCAATTGTTGTGCCACACCCAAACCTAGAAAATGTAAAAACCACTTACCTTTCACGCTGGCAACACATGCAGAGGCTCCTTGGAGATTTCTGGAAAAAATGGCAAACAGAATATTTAACACGTCTGCAGCAAAGACCTAAATGGATGAAACAAGAAACAGAATTAGAAAAGGGACAAATAGTAGCACTTATAAAAACAGACAACTTACCACCTGGAAAATGGCAATTAGGAAGAATAATTGAAAAACACCCTGGACCAGATGGTCTGACTAGGGTCTATAGTGTAAAGAGTAGAGATAGTGTCATTAAACGATGCATTACTAAATTGTGTCACTTACCTATAAACTGTAATGATGATTCTTAACTTTTCCAAAATTTACTTACCGTACTTTGCACTGCCATTGTATCACATTCGTAACTGTAAAAAAAACTTAATTAAAACATATTGTATACGTATCTATAAGGAAACTTAATCAAAGAATATGAACCTAGGTATCTGTAATGTAAATTAAAAAATAATGTTTAATAATCGATAACGTTGTACTTACCATACTTGCTTTAGAAATCACAGTACCAGCCTTTGTTAATAATACAATTTTGCTTGTTATGTATGTTCTTTTTGTTGAAAGGACTCGATAGTCCTTTGGGGGCCGGTATGTTGTAACTATATAGACGCAAACCAGCGTTGATTTTTTTAGTCGCATTAAAGTTGTTGTCAAGCACACACGCATTTCATTCACAAAAATCCAGTCAAGCAATTTGCAACCTTAATACAAACACCAGCTTTATATTGAAAAAAAAAACTCATAGGTATTAATTACTAAAATTCCGTTGGCATGACGATCTACGTGTTGCGAATGTCTGTGTAACTTATTTCAGAAATAACCTGATAGTTGCACACAATCATCACCATTCATATAAAGGATGTAAGTGTAACAGAATAAGCCCGTAAAATAATTTTAACTCTTCATAATAATTTGCATCAGCCGGTCCGATATTTTGTATCGGATGTCCATTGAATAATTTTTCTCCTGACTTATGTTCCTCTGGAAAAGTGGTCCAGTATCATATGATGGTCTGAATGACCACAAGTATTGCGCTTGTTCTGTTGCACACTATAGATGATGAAAATTGTTTAGCATAACAGTTTGTTTCGCATAACAGTGTCCTAAGAGCGAGTGAAGCGAGCTCGAAAATGTTAGATAGGTTATTTGACCAGGCAAGGGTGGGGCAAGCATCCACCCTTGCCTCATGATGTGTTTGTTATATTTAGCTGTGTACCTGCTGAACAATAATGAATGGAATTCTTTTAGGAGAACCATAGTGTTCGGCTTCGACTTCTTTAATGCTAAGTATAAGTATTTACAGAACCTCAAAAAGATCATGTTCTTATTAGAGTCCAGTGTGCACACTGTGCAATTAATAAATAATTTCATCTGTTACAGAGCAGACACCCGCTAAAATGTATTGTACACAACAACAATTTTTGACGTGTGAAGTTTTTGACGAGAAGTTACCAGAAGATACAGTACATCAATGGTACCAAGAATACAAAGACAGTATGTATCTTTATTGTATATTTTATACAACATCCCAAAGGCACCGGCACAACATATAAAGTTCAGAACACTTTCCAGATACCTCACCTTTTTTTTTGTTTTATGAAGCTGACAATCCGACAAGTCGACATAATGATGTCAAAATGTGACAATTGTATTTTTTTCTGTTTTACAAAGCTGACATAATTGTCATGGTGGAAAATTCACAAATATGTCGGAATAGTCGCGACAAGTCGACATTTTTCTGTTTTATGATACTTTTTGAGCGACAGGTGACAATTGTCGTGAAAAACTTGTCAAATCTGCTTTATAAAACACAAAATTGTCATGACGTCATGACATATATGTAGAATTGTCCGACAAAATTTTGAATGTTGAAGGTGTAAGAAAGTGTTTTTAAAGGATTATTACAAAAAAATGGTACTTACGTCAAGCAGTGAGAGTAATGATGACGAATATTTGGAACAAATACAAACGAGGAGGCAACGACGATTATTTAAAAGCAGAATAAATTTCTTCTTCTCAATTACACCTTTTGCTTTAAAAAAATATTTCAGCCATGTAAAACTACCGTATGAATATTTTAATTGATAAAATTGGTCAACGACTTCACCATGATACAAGCAGAAACCTAGCACTTACACCCGCTAGATACATTTTATGCGCTTTGCATTGGATGGGTTGTGGTTCCCAGTACCACGTTAGTAAATCCGTGGGATAAGTAAATCCGTACATCTTTGCATATGAAGGGTATGTGGAGCCGTGATTACTGAATTACTCGGAGAAGAGGTTGAATCGAAGTTGCACTACTGATTCGTTCATACTTTTACTTTGTTAATATTTTTTCTATTTTACCCTCATTTTGCATAAACAAAATTATTTGTAAATATTTGTCAAATAAAGTCGACATAATTGTCACGACAATCCGAGATATTATGTCACCGACAATGGGGAATTTTTCAGTGATTTTTATGAACGAACTAGATGGCGCTGATCAACCTTAGGAATAATAAAATGGCTCGTTTTTATGTCCACAAAGCCTAAACTGAAGTACGGAGGAACCTAAGCTCGACTCGACGCACCAGGAGTTCAGACGTAACGCAAAAACACTCAAAAGAACAAAAGCAAAAACCATGCAAAAACTTGTAGTTCAGTTCAGTGATGCAAAAGAACAGTAGACTTTATAGGTTTAAAAAAGGTTCCTTACAGTTCTCACTCTAAATACAATAATTAATAATAAAAAAGAATGAAAAATAAAGAAATAAAGAAATTTTAATAAACAATGAATTTGACATGTTGTGTCTAGGAGAGTCTTGTTTTGCCCTGCTAAAAGATTTTACCATTGACCTATATACGTAGTAAATTCTTTTTCATTGGATTTAATTAGAACGCCGCTTAAAAAATATTCCCAAAGCTGATCAGCGCCATCTATTGATAAATACTGAAGCGTTGTGACAAACGTCAGTCGAAAATTCCCCATTAATAATAAATCAATTTTAGGTACTTTATGATGAGTTTGACATGTGTCTAGGAGAGTTTTTTTTGCCCTGCTTAAAGATTTTACAATTGTCCTATAATATAATACGTAGTAAATTATTTTTAATTGGATTTAACTAGAACGCCGCTTAAAAAACTTTCCCAAAGCTGATCAGCGCCATCTATTGATAAATAAAGAAGCGTTGTGACAAACGTCAGTGGAAAATTCCTCATTGTTAGGAATAATTCGACTGGTTTTACGACATATATTATGTCGAGTTTTATAAAACGCGTTCTTAGATGACAAGTACGTCAAGATTTCACCTATCGTTTTTTGACATATACAGTGTGTAAAAGACCTCATCACGAACCCGGCAACCAAGCATTCTGTACATCAAACTAAGTAACTTTACGCAAAAATTATTGCTGGGAACGACTTTTTTTTTGGGGTGAAAAATCATGTTTTGTGGTAGAACTCAATGTAACGCACTCAAAACATTGTGCTGATGGATGGATTGAATATTACGGGGGTCGTGGAGGTGTGTAAAGTAAAAATCTCACATTAAAAACTTGTGTTTAAAAAAAAACCTTGTCAAAAAGTTGGAACTTTGACCCCAATATCTCCGTAACTAGAAGGTTCCCAGGTGTGGTGTAGAACAAAAAATTGCTCGCAATGACGGGGAAAAAAAGTGGCTTTCAACTTCGTTAAGAGGTGTTTTACACCCTTTATAATAATATCACGTTTATAAAACAGCCTAAGCGCGACAATTGTACAATTTTGACATTTTTAGGGTTCCGTACCCCGTACCTCAAAAGGTAAAAAAGGAACCCTTATAAGATCACTTTCTTGTCCGTCTGTCCGTCTGTCACAACCAATTTTCTCAGGAACGGGTGGACCTAGCATAACGGCACACAGCACATGTAAAGGAAAAATTCTGAAAACCGTAAATATGTAGTTAAATAACAAAAAAAAAGCGATTTTACAATTACAAACTAATTATTTGCGGTTGGTGCAATAGCCGTTAATATGGATCGAACAGCAAAGTTAAGTTTGTCCTTTAAAATGTTTGTACGGAACCCTCGGTGCGCGAGTCCGATTCGCTCCTGGCCGGTTTTTTGACATATATCTTGGATTGTCAGCTTCATAAAAGAGGGCCCTGTGGACTGGATTACAACAATGGCCACCCTAACTATGAATTTACGCACAGAATCACTGATTTACTGCAGAATAAAATTTGAGAGCTAATTCATTTCATGCAGGCTTTCAGGATTTAGTAAAGAACAAACTCTCTGAGGAAACTTAAACTTATCAGGAATTGGCAAATAACTAGTTTCGGAATTTTCGACAGCTAATATTTTTTAACATAAATAATTTCTGCATAAAGTTAATACACAACGTTGCTACTAAAATAATGGGTAGGTACTTAGTGTTTAAACGAGCGAAAATAAATTAAATAATATGGGTGATGCTTCGAGGTGCCTCAAAACGCGGTCACACGGTCTTAATTCCTAACCTATTGAACATTCCGTCTTAAGACCAAACACAGATTACTCTTTCCTTCTCTAAGTGTATAATTTCAACATTAAAAACCTAAAATTATTTATAATGTTTATAAAAATAACGGGAGCAAAATCGGTGTTTTTCGCGCGCGCGCGTTTCATTCGGTTCGCGTTCACGGCAAACTTTGTGTACTTATGAATTCAATTCTTAGGCATATAATGTTAGGGCACGCCACAATTGTGGTAAGTCTCCTCTTTTAGGAGTGGCATGAGAGATGCCACGGCGTCCTCACCTTCCGCCTGACGCAGGTCCTCACCGGACACGTTTGTTTCGGGAGGTTCCCGCACCGAATCGGGCGGGAGGAAACGCCCGGGTGTTTCCACTGCGAGGATTGACCGGAGGACACGGTGAAGCACACGGTGGAGATGTACCCCGCGTGGGCGGAGCACCGCCGTGTCCTCATAGCGACGATCGGCGGCGGCGACCTCTCGCGTCCGGCCCTGGGTCAAGCTATGGTCCGGAGCGAGACGGAATGAGACGCCGTCACCTCCTTCTGCGAAGCAGTAATGCTAGAGAAGGAGGTGGCGGAACGTGAGAGGAAGAGAACCTCACGTTTCGGCCACCGCGGGAAAAGCCCCGGGCGTCGGCCACCGTAGGCGCGGGCCTGTGGACGGTGGGCTATTGGCTAGCTCGCCGTCCGTCCGTCTCATGACGACAAGCCGTGTCGACGGCGCGTTCGTGTTCCACGCGCGCCTCAAAGAGAGTCAGCAATAGGAAGGGGTCCGCAAGGGCCGATGCCTGCCAGGGTTGCGGGACTGTTCGAAAGTGATACCGTGGCCCCGGAACACAAAGGGCGATGAAGGAACATGGATGGGATTTAGTCAATAAAAGTCTGACACTCCATCCTGCTCCGCCCAGAGCGGGAGAAGTCTTTGATGATTTCCCATCCGAAAAACAAGGCACATAATGTTATACATCAAATTAATCGTGTTTAACTATGCATCATAAATAGTAAAGCACATTAATTGTATCTCTTAGAAACTGTTATGTCTCTGTTACACGATTTGGCTAGTTTCGCGAGCGCGCAACAAAACTGCACCTCTCTTCCACACGTTTTAGCTGCAGGGGTACTCTGTAGTATCCCGGTCTCAGTGGGGGAGACATGTACTTTCTTCGCTTCTAAACAATAAAGGTACATACGTTCTTTGAATATTTTCAGGAACTTATTGGTCAAGAAAATTTCATGCGTATATTTTGAAGGATAATGGTTTATAGTTTTCCAAATAATTTTGAATTATGGAATAAGATAGATTTTGGAGATTATTCCCAAGTACTTTGGTAATTTACATATAACTTCGTAATTCACAAAAATGTAATATTTTCGTAACTTTCGTGGATTTTCGTGGTTATTTATCCACGAAAATCAGCTAGCGCACCATAAAAGCTATAAATCTCCACTAAACAATAACTATAGATTTTGGTGTTATGTATTTATTTGTATAAGTATTTATAAAGGGTGTAAAACACCTCTTAACGAAGCCGAAAGGCACTTGTTCTCGTCATTGCGATATTTTTTTTGTTCTACACCGTACCTTCTAGTTAGGGAAATATGGGGGGTCAAAGTTCCAAATTTTTGACAAACTTTTTTTTTTTAAATACAAGTTTTTAATGTGAGATTTTTACTTTACACACCTCCACGACCCCCGTACTATTCAATCCATCCATCAGCACAATGTTTTGATTGCGTTACATTGAGTTCTACCACAAAACATGATTTTTCACCCCCAAAAAAAGAAGTCGTTTCCCAGCAATAATTTTTGCGTAAAGTTACGTAGTTTGATGTACAGAATGCTTGGTTGACGGCGCACAGTGGTCCGGATTTTGAATATGGAGGACTTAGGACCCAAGGTCAACATTTCAGGCTGAAAAAAATCATATGGACAGATAAGTAAACGCTCAACAACGTTTGTTCTAGCGGTTTTCATGGAATTGTTTAATTTCGCGAAAAAAAAATATTGAAAAAAAAAATGTATGGAGAAAAAGTGAAATATTTTTTTTTCTCGACTTGTTTAAAAGTGTTAGCAATGAAACCTTTTGTATGCTATTATATTACCTTTATTGATTAATTTCACAAATATTTTTTTCGCATATACTTGCAGCCTTGGCTAAAATAAGCATCGGAACTTTCAATATTTTTATTTCAACTATTTGTGACAATTAAAGGTTTTTATTTATAGTCACATCATTTTCGTATATTTTCAATATTATAAATATTAATAGTCATTATTTGCCGACGATTTTTGACTTTCAATTATTTTGAAAAATAGATACAATTTAATTTCATAATAATATTTTACTTCTTTGTTGTTAGCGCTGTTACTCAAAGCGTAGTTAGTGACAGAATGACGCATTGCCTGCTCACCTCCCCCCACCCTTTTTCTCTAAGGGTCTTACACCCTTGCTAGTTGCGCGCTAATGAATCATATAAAAGATACGAGAGCTCCTGCTAGGGCGTCATTAGACATTCAACCCTTGAAGAGTCAACATACCTGAAAAATTTAACGTGAAGAAAACTACCTACTTAATCATGTCTGGATTTGGTACTTACCTGGACATTTATATGTTTCTACGAGAAGGAGACCTCAAGGACTACAAAAGACTACATCAAGCAATTATGGACTGTATTTCGCTTGAAATTTCGCAAGAAGATAGTGAAAAATATTGAATTTTGCAAGATCTCTCACTGTGAACTTAAATCGTCGATGGACCGAAGCACATAGAGTACAAAAAACATTCATGAAAAAGCATATGAACTGGTTAATGCCGCCCTAGCAGGAGCTCTCGTATCTTTTATATGATTCATTAGCGCGCAACTAGCAAGGGTGTAAGACCCTTAGAGAAAAAGGGTGGGGGGAGGTGAGCAGGCAATGCGTCATTCTGTCACTAACTACGCTTTGAGTAACAGCGCTAACAACAAAGAAGTAAAATATTATTATGAAATTAAATTGTATCTATTTTTCAAAATAATTGAAAGTCAAAAATCGTCGGCAAATAATGACTATTAATATTTATAATATTGAAAATATACGAAAATGATGTGACTATAAATAAAAACCTTTAATTGTCACAAATAGTTGAAATAAAAATATTGAAAGTTCCGATGCTTATTTTAGCCAAGGCTGCAAGTATATGCGAAAAAAATATTTGTGAAATTAATCAATAAAGGTAATATAATAGCATACAAAAGGTTTCATTGCTAACACTTTTAAACAAGTCGAGAAAAAAAAATATTTCACTTTTTCTCCATACATTTTTTTTTTCAATATTTTTTTTTCGCGAAATTAAACAATTCCATGAAAACCGCTAGAACAAACGTTGTTGAGCGTTTACTTATCTGTCCATATGATTTTTTTCAGCCTGAAATGTTGACCTTGGGTCCTAAGTCCTCCATATTCAAAATCCGGACCACTGTGCGGCGTCGTGATGAGGTCTTTTACACCCTGTATACATGCATCTGTTTTAATTTTCTTCTTGTAACGACTCGCAGAATGTGTTTGTTTGTATGTTTTCTCGTAGCCAATTTAACAGTTTACCCCACCCCAAACTGGGCTGTTTTTCCAATTGTACCCGTCTTGCTTAAATAAAAAGTGTCGTAATTTTCGTGGGCACTAAAATTTCAAAAAAGAATCTGTAGTTTAAGCACCGATTTACATATAATAACAAATTGTATGTATTGTTTTAACAGCGTTTTAAATGTGTGTCCATTAATTTGAAGATTACTCTAAAAAAAAAATTGCCACGAAAGTTACGCGGGGAATTCTTTTTTGAAGAACTACCCATTGTACTCTAGTTAAAAAAAAACACAGTACTCGTGCTCTATACGACCTTCGGGTACATTGAAAATGCATTTATAGTAACAAGGTTCAAAGTGGTTCAGGGTTCAAGGTTGGTAACAGGGTTCTGAAAATGATTGCTGGCAGAGTGGACTGTCCTTATGTGGTTTGCTGCTGTCAGTTACATGTGCCACCGTATCGTGTTGTTTTCTAACATTTAGTTTTTAAGGAATATGTTACTAACCCTATATGAGCCTCCGCTCGAATTAAAGTTTTTGAATTTGAATTTGAATAGTCGAGTGCAATTAGACAATAAGGTGGACCGAAGTTTGTAGTGGTCGGATTATCATGGGACTTTTTTTATTGAGTTCCTAAAGGAGTGGAGAAGAACACAACAATAATTTACACATTGAGTTTCTTATCAGTATTTGGAAAAAAAATGCTTTCATTAACATAGAATTTTAAGTCACTACACTCATGGAAGTGGTCTTCATTAATACTTTCTGGTCCAGTTATCTGTGAAAAAGCATCAGTTACCAATTTCAAAAGAAAACTTGGTCTTAAAACTCAACATTTAAAAAATAATTGCATAAAATTGAGGAAATTTTCAAAAAATACTTAAAATATTGCATTACATCGACAACAATGAACAAAGAAACAGACCAAATTAGCATTTAATGGATGTACGTAGGTCACACTATTACACTACAATATGAATTCGTCGAATTTGAAGTTTGTCATTAACAAAAAAAAAAATATTCCAAGGAAAATTCAAAGAAATAAAAGTCGCGAGCGGCGAAATTTTTTTTATACTTTATTCTCCACTCCTCTAGGAACTCATTAAGAGCCTGTATTTGCTGTTTTGGTGATATTGGGCGATCTAGACCTCGGTATCTTTAAGACCTAAGAGTTCGCTATTTGGACACCATTAAACTTGGACCTATAATCATTAAATCTGCTGAAGCGAAAACACGATTGGATAAAATAATCCGGATAGAAAAAAAAAATAAAAAAAACTCGTTTTGCACTTATTTGAGTTGGATCTCTGAAATCCTAAGGAATTTAATGATGATTTTTAGCCTAATAGATAGTAGTAGTGTACTAATAGCGCTATCCTTTTCAACCGACCAACCGTTCCCTTCAGTAACGAACGGGCCATCCCAGAGTGGACGTATGACTTTACTGCGTGCGGTCACGTGATCTACGTAAATTATATTCCGGAGATTGTACGCCGACTACCATATTTTGATCTGAAAAGATTTTTTTATATTTTCATTTTATAAACAAAGAACTTTGCTTGTTTACTGAGATTGTTAATATTTTGTTCAGCTTCAATACTAATGTTATGATGACGGCGTAAAGTTTGTATTCTATGTTTGCGTGTTTGTAAGTTTAGATGTAGAGGGTAATCTTCGGAACTACTGATCCGATTACGAAAATTCTTTATTATTATTTTTTAATTATATTATCGCCGAGTGTGAAAGGCTATTTACAGGACGTTCCCGTGGGATAGTTTTAGACCATAATGCGAGCGAAGTCTCAGGAAAAAGTGAGTTAAAAAAGCCGGTGCTTTCTAAACCTCAAGTTAAGTCAAGTTGGCCATTTTTATGTTTTCTTATGTTCCTATTGGGTTACCAGGACGGTTCTTATTCTTAGCTTGTACTTTCTAAGTTTCATTGTCAACTAGCCAAGAATTTTTAGACAAAATGGCCAAAGAAGGTATCTCTGGTAACAAACTGAAAGGGGTTTGAATTTTGTGGCCAGTCTAACTTACACAATTTTTTTTTTTTTCAAAGTTGCGGCTACGCATGTAGCCTATATTAATAGATAGCTGGTATCAATACAAACAAGTTTTGTATGAGATAAAATATCACGTTTCCGATATATGAGCTATTAAAAGTTAAAATCCATTCACTGATAGCATCTTTAATACAACTTTGATTTGATCAGACACGCATAAAACGTATATCAATCGATGGCATCAATACAAACAAGTTTTTTCTGACACAAAATCTTTTAAAGCGTCACGTTTCCGAGATTTAAGCTATCAAAGTTGTACTGGTAGCGATCACAACGCTATATATATTCGAAAACGTAGCTAACGTTGTTGTCTCAGACATAATGAATGTGTAAATGGACCACCATGAATGGACTTTAGCTTTGATAGCTCATATTTCTGAAACGTGACGCTTTAGAAGATTATGTACCCAACAAAATTTGCTTGTATAAATGTCGCAGCCAATTCGTATAACACGCCGTTTAACATAATGGCGCAGCGGATAGAAAAACGCCGTCGTTATGTAATACGGCGCCCTCACGTTCAGCCAGATTGTGGTGGCGATACGTTCGATAAGCGGCGTCCAACGTTTAGCCGTATTGTCAGCAATTCCGATACCTCAAATAACCTACTAAAATTGTCCTAAAAGTCTTGCTAGCTGGCATGAGGAGTGTAGGCCGAAGGCACCGGGAGCGACGACGACATTTGTGACAAAAAGTGGATGTGTAATGTAAAATGCGAATCATAGCGAGCGCGCGTCATGGAGTCGTAGCAGGTTCTAAATTTGCTTATATCTCGAAAACGGTGCGTCCTATCGTAAAAATAATGAAAAATTCACCTCCCTTTTAGAAACCCCTGCCACGGAATTCTCAACACATAAGAAAAAAAAAAATGAAAAAAAAAAAAACGAAAAATAAAATGAAAAAAAAAAACTGAAAAACGGCCATTTCATTGTGACATGGTTGTCGATTGTGACGCCATGTTTCTTGTTATGATCATGCAGCGCCACTTGCGGTGATAAATGGAACTAAAACTTTCAAAGCGGTATCGACGATGCCATGCGATTTTTTGTTTGTCATCTACCCTATTGTATTGTTGATGAGTCGACGTACACGATAACTGTCAAATGTTTGCAATGGATAGACAGCGGGTCTAAAAATAATAGACAGAAGTAGACAGATAGTATATCCGTGTACTTAAATGTCTTTTTACATCTATTTTAATATATATATATATATATATATATATAGTATTTGATATATATATTTATAGCGTTTGATATATATGTACAGTATTTATATATCCTTGTAGTATATCGTAGTATTAAATAAAATTATTGTCTAATTTTCAGAAGTGACACCTACCACTGCTTGTCTCTGCACCACCTAATAATAATAATAATAATAATAATCATTTTATTGTCAGGCGACTAAGGCCCATAGATAAAATACACAAAATAATAATTAACAACAACAATAATATACTAATACATATTTTAAACCTTAAGAAACTAAAACTATACACGCAACGTTGTCGGCGTCGTGTTTTGCTGCGTGGTGTCGCGTAACCGTCCTCGGAAACGTCGATATACGACACCCTTCGGCCAAAAGTCCTCCTTCATGCAGGTCTGCAGATGGTGGGTTGGAACTCGTACCACGAATGACTTAAAGTTGATGTTGTGGCGCGATTCCAACCTTTCGACCCTCAGAGTCCAGTTGGTCTTCACTTTCAAATACTGCACCACTTCCTCAGTTGTAGTGGAGTGATGCAGACGTGAAATGTACAGCTGCGTCGTAGGCACAGCAGGACGCAGCAGCATGTTGGGTCCACTCGGTGCGGTACCGCACAGGTTACGAGGACAGGGCTTCTTCTTCTTCCTCCTTTCCACTTTAGTGAAGCCCTCCTCATCAACTTGGCTCGTTCTTGGCATGGAGCTACGGACCGCAGCCAGGGCTGGTTGAGAACCCATTTTCAAATTTTCCCCTTTCCTGGTTTGTCGCTTAGGCTGCGACGCATCAGTTTTACCGCTGGTGACAATAGCAGCATAGGCACGTTTTGGGGTCGACGTACCTACGCGTGACGTTTCCGCAGCCGGTGTAGTGGCGCGGGCGATGACGGCGGCGGGCGGCGCTTGCTCAGCGTTATCGGCAGCTGGTGACGCACTTGTGTTCGCCGATTCAAAACTGCCGATGGTTGCATTTTGCGCCCCTCGACGTGTGTTCACCTTTGAGGCCTCAGGTGACCCAATTTCCGAACCGACGTTGCGCAATAATGCTATTTCCGCACGTAGTTCAGTATTGGTTTTTTCTGAAACCTCCATTCTGGACTGCATCCTGGTCATCTCCTAAAGGTTGACTGGTAGAAAATGCCTATGGCATTAAGTCCGCCTCTGTACTTTGTGCTTGAAGTGTTAAGGCGCTGTGAACAGCAAAATCGCGCACACTGTCTATTTGTATGGGAGTAAATGAGACGTCACTATCACTGGGCGACCAGTTTTTAGAAGAAAATAATGAATAAATATTGAAATAAACAAACGTGATAAATAAAAAGAATAAATAAAACAACAGTTCCCTTTATTATTATATATTACATCACTGGTATTAATATTATCAAGATTTGTTTATAAATAATACAGTTCCAATTGCTACAATTTCAATTTAAATGGTTAGTTTATGGTTTTTTCTTATCGAGAATATTTACCGAAAACGTGTTTTGAACACAATGGTCCACCCATAAATATGATCAAGATTAACATATATTTTTTTAGCTGCTCAAAAATGTATACATTTGGCTAAAATACTGTTTTGTGAAGCCTATTTTGACTAGGTACAGCGCCTTAAATAAATAAATAAATAATATTTTTTTGCAAACAAACAACATCGCATAACAGGTGTCTTTAAGGACAACACGCGTTTAACAAGTACCATTTAGTTTATGTCTATCCTTTCGGGAGGCAGACAATTAATTGTTATGCAATTTGTGAGTCTCTAGTCATCTACTGTGTCGGGATATATTATTCAGAGAGCAACAAATATTGTCTTACACCACTTTCATTGCTTTTAATATTGGTTTGGTTTCTTTTTTTTTATAGTCATTTTAGCTACAATGTTATTTTTTTTTCTAAATTGCAGATGCATTTACTTGAAAGAGTTTATTCATAAGTTTGTATTCTTTACTAAATTTTCTTGTAACAAATAAATAAACAGTCAATACAGTTCTCGTCTATACATACTACTCTGCGCTGTAAACTATTATTGATTGCGTGATTTTATTTTAAAAATCCTGTATGTTCATTCTAAAACATTTCGATTTGTCAAAGGAAATAATATCTGTTAATTTTTTTTTTTTTTTTTTTCTAGCCTGCTCTGTCCCACTCCTGGGCAAAGGCCTCCCTCCATTCTTTCCACTTCTCGCGAACCCGCGCTAAATTTATATTAAATAAAATTAAAAAATTATTTGACTCTATTTGGACCATGAAAACAACAAAAAGAATAAAAAATACAATTATCACACTCGGCTTCGCCTCGTGTGATAAACCAACAGTTGCATAAATAACTAGTGCCGTATCGGTATCTCTTCATTTCTGGAGGTAATTTACCTACGTTTATTAATTAGAAGCCTGTATTGTTCCACTGCAGGGCAAAGGCCTCCCTACCCTTTATCCAGCACTCTCGGTCTATTGCCTTTTGTCGCCATTTCTTCTCCCACAAAAATAATTTTAAAGAATTAATTTAAATAAACATCATTATAAAATTAAATTAAAATATGTATTTACAAATAAATATAAATACATTTCAAGATTCAATCTTAAAAACTCCCAGTCTCATGAGATATCAGCGACGCGAAGCGCACCTTGGGAGCGCGCTCCCCGAAATTATGCCACACAAAGGGCCCCCAGCTCCTGCCTAGATTATTAGTAGCCGAGTGCAATTAGACAAAAAATACTCAAAAGGTGGAACGAAGTTTATAGTGGTCGGATTTTCATGGGACTTTTTTTTTTGAGTTCCTAGAGGAGTTCTTCTTTGCAATATTTTTTTTTTCTATTACTTCAAATTCGCCGAATTCATATTGTAGCGTAATAGTGTGATCTGCATGCATCCATTAAATGCTAATTTGGTCTGTTTCTTTGTTCATTGTTGACGATGTAATGCAATATTTCAAGTATTTTTTTAAAAAATCCTATTTTCTGCAATTATTTCTAAAATTTTGAATTTTAAGACCAAGATTTCTTTTGAAATTAGTAACTGATACTTTTTCACAGATAATTGAATGTAAAAATAATCAAGAAAACCATGTTTACGGGTGAAGTGACTAAAAATGTATTCACAATTAACAGGAAATCGTCTATATAAAAGTTAAAGAAGTCCATTTTCCTCAAAATATTTCTATGACGGTCAACGTAAATATTATCCTGAAAATATCCTTATTATATCTGCTATCCACAGATAACAAAAACTAAAAACAAAAATTGGTGGTACTCGATAAATGTTGGTTATTGCTGATGAAGGTGGAATGGGGCCGCTGGTAAATTTACAAAAATTATCGTAATTATAACATAACCATTTCTCACGATTTCTATCTGAGATAAGTTGCAAGCTTGGGTCTGGTCGCAATTTAATATCAATACCGATACCGATACCACTCCCACTTCTTAGCGATAGAGGCCTTTTGTCATGTTTTACTTTTTCAGCAAAAAACAATATTTAACAAGTATCCTTAAATATTTTTCTTCTTATTGTACCTCGTTAGATTGATAATAAAATGAGGATTAAGACAACAATTTGCACAATGAGTTTCATAGCAGTATTTGCAAAAAAAAAATGCTTCATTAACGTAGACGTTTTTCTAACATTTCCGAATTAATTTTAAGTCACTACACTCATAAAAGTGGTCTTCATTAATGCTTTCTGGTCCAGTTATCTGTGAAAAAGCATCAGTTACCAATTTCAAAAGAAATCTTAGTCTTAAAATTCGATATTTTAGAAATAATCGCAGAAAATAGGATATTTCCAAAAATACTTAAAATTTACATTACATCGACAACAATAAACAAAGAAACAGACCAAATTAGCGTTAAATGGATGCACGCAGGTCACACTATTACGCTATAATATGAATTCATTGAATTTGAAGTAATTCATAGAAGAAAAAACATATTTCAAAGGAAATTAAAAAAAAAAAAAAAAGTCGCCAGCGTCGAAATTTTTTTTTTACTTTCTTCTCCACTCTTCTAGGAACTCAATAAAAAAAGCCCCATGAAAATCTGACCACTATAAACGTCGTTCCACCTTATTATCTAATTGCACTCGACTATAGTGATACAGAGATCCGGTTTTATTAAATGTAGCCCAACTCAATACCCCGAGGGTAATTTTTCATTTTTTTGATATGACATTTAGTTTTTGAGATACAGTTAATTTTATGCCAAAAGACCCTAAAAATTGATAGATTTTTTCACATTTTTGCGATTTTCAAAAAAATATTACAACCGTTTCGTTTTTTTTTTCACCATATTATAGGCGTCATTTGAGACCTCATTTGAAACATTTATGTAGCCCTAAAACTCACGACACCATCTGAAGTGATCGAAAAAACATTCTACACAGATTAGTCCGCGCGCCGCACATACCTCCCGTGGTATTCAAAATTCCGCCGCATAAAGGATAAGCTACAGCCTAGACCGTGAGAGATAGCGAGGTCCCGTTTTTTGCAAATTGTACCCCAACTCAATACCCCGAGGGCTTTTATTAATTTGTTCGATATTGTTTTTCGTTTTTGAGAAATCGCCGATTCAATGAGAGAAGACCCCAAAAAATCACGTAATTTTTCGTAATTTTTTGATTTTTTCAAAAAAGTTTGTGACGTTTCCAATTTTTTTAAAAATATATTGTAGCCCTTGCCAAGACGCATCTTTGGACATCCCAATCATCCACATAGCTTTAAAATTCACGACACCAGGGCGATGTCGTACTTTTCCTTGAAATGGGTTTACCAACGCGATCGAAAAAACATTTTCAATGTCCAGTCAACTGTAACACTGTTCATTTTTTTTACCATGGTCGGGGTCCAGTCAACCGTACCTAGTCAACTGTACCACGAGCAAGGAATGATTATATGGGCTACTGAAATACAGAGGGTTCCGTACAAACTTACTACAGGACAAACTTAACTTTGCTGTTCGATCCCATGAAACGGCTATTGCACCAACCGCAAATAATAAGTTTGTAATAGTAAAATCGCTTTTTTATATTTAGCTACATATTTACGGTTTTCAGATGTTTCCCTTTACATGTGCTGTAAGACATTGCTTCTCGCCAAATTTCGTGATTCTAGGTCAACGGGAACTACCATTTAGGTTTTCGACTCCAAACCTATAGGGTACTACCGATTGACCTAGAACTGTCAATTTTGGGTAAAAGCAAGGTCTTACAGCACAAGTAAAGGGAAAATTCCGATAAATAAAAAAAGTTGAAAATTAAGGTAAATTTTGGCACTTACAAGTTTTCGCGAAACTCTAAATTTGGCCATATCCTTTTATCGTGTTGACTAGTTGACCTAGATTTTTATACACCTAATAAATAAAGGGACTATATACCTCAGTATCTGGTATAAATTTCAACTTGCTAGGTCCACTCGTTCCTGAGAAAATAGACGGACGGACAGACGGACAAGAAAGTGATCTTATAAGGGTTCCTAAAAGAGGAACCCTTATAAGATCACTTTCTTCTTTCTTTGTTCTTTTCTTCTCTTTCAAGGTAAAACACCTATTGAGGCACGGAACCCTAAAAATACTAGCATGTAAACAAAGACATTCAAATATATATTACTTTTAAAATATTCTCTTTGCATGTAAAATAATTTGTAGAAACGTGATTTATCCAAACGTATGTAAATAATAAATGAAAAATGTATAAATGATTAAATATCATCTGATACATTTGTTATGAGAAGTGTTTGCCAAATAAATGTTTGTAAAACGAGTGTTTTTAAAATTAAACATTTGCGGAATAGGTTGTTTGCGAAATAAATAAGTAGTATACGAAACGTTGGTTGTAAAATGAAAATTTATCAATGGAGTTTTGGTGAAACTTTCGTTATTTTAAAAGATCTATTCAACGATACTCCAAACGATGGGAAAGACGACGAAAAAAAAAATCATCCCCACTTCACAATGTAGGGGAGCTACCCTAAAAAAATATTTTCCAAAATATTATTTTACTATTTTGTCGGCGTAATTGATATACACACTTCTACAAAATTACAGTTTTCTAGTACTAACAGTCTCTGAGCAAAACCTCGGATGGACCGACAGACGGACATGACGAAACTATGAGGGTTCCTTGTCAGGAGTAAGGAACCCTAAAAAGCCACTTCATATTCATTTTGTTTTTGTACGAATGTTTTCTGTACAATGAGGAATTTTACACTGACGTTTGTCACAACGCTTAAGTATAAATATCAATAGATGGCACTGATCAGTTTTGGGAATATATTTTAAGCGGCGTTCTAGTAAAATCCAATGAAAAAAGAATTTACTATCGTAGGTACCTATTATATTATAGGTCAATGGTAAATCTTTTAGCAGGGCAAAAAAAAAAACGAGACACATGACAAACTCATTGTATAGTAAAATTTCTTTATTATTCATTGTTGATTATATTATAAAGTGAGAACTGTTAAAGAACCTTTTTTCTGTCAAACATTTTAACCTAAGTCTACTGTTCTTTTGCATCACTGAACTGAACTACAAGTTTTTGCATGGTTTTTGCTATGGTCATTTTGAGTGTTTTTGCGTTACGTCTAAACTCCTGGTGCGTCGAGTCGAGCTTAGGTTCCTCCTTACTTCAGTTAAGGCTTTGTGGACATAAAAACGAGCCATTTTATTATTCCCAAGGTTGATCAGCGCCATCTAGTTCATTCATAAAAAACACTGGAAAGTTCCCCATTAAACAAAACTGCTCTATCTTTATTTTTCACCCCACTCTGATGTACCTACGTTCCTGCATGAAGAAGAACGTACAAGTACGGAAGAGGTCCATGGTAGAAATAATTTGCATTTAATAATTACAGGATCACTCATTGGGGCTATACCACCGGTGACAGGAAGCTATGCAGCATTTAAAATGACAGTTCATAAATTCGACAGCAATACTTATATTTCTAGTGAAATGCGGTCGACACATTGGAAAAAGAGTTTACCTACTGAGGATTTAAAAGTTTCATTAGCAGAGCATGGATATAGTAAGTTAAGGTCCCAAACTATATGAGCGTCTAATAAACACTTGCTTTCCCGATTAAAAAACCCGCAATTAAACCTGGATTCCTTCTATCTGGCAGAATCTTGATGCTCCGAAATTTGTTTGGCATAACACACTTGGCATAATCTTCTCTATACGAATATTTTTAAGGCATTAAAATATTTAATATAGTTATTTTTTGGCCGAATGTTTGTATGTTCGAATTTACAATGGCATACTTAGATGGCAGAATTTTATTTGGCATAATTACCTTTGGCAATGTTCAAATTCCGCATAATTTCGTTTAGAATAACGTTTATTTAGAGCGACGATTATTTGGTACAGTTTCACTTGTTATACTATGCAGATGGCAGAATTTCATTTGGAATAATTATAATTCGCATTATTGCCATTTCTATAAAAATATTTTTTATCCTTAAATTAGAATTAAAATATTGTCTTAAAAAGACAATAATAATATGTTACGCTATAAAAGTTAGTGACAGAAACGAATCGCTCCATCACCGTCGCCAAAACGACTCCACGTAGTCTTGTCTGCCCTTCCCCTAGAGTGTAATTTAAATCTGCGTAGGCGCGGAAGGGTGCGGCTGCCCGCGAGCTGAGGAACAGCAGGTGAGCGTAAAACACATCTGTGACGATAAGCTCGCGTGGGACCGACGGAGCCCCGCAGCGCTGGAGCCGTAACCGAAACCAAACTTGCTGCATGCTTGCTTGCATGCTGCATGCTGGCTGCATGCATGGTGTGTGCTAGTTTGCATGTTTGTATACTGCATGATTGCTGCATGCATGATGTGTGCTTGCCTGATCAGAAATATGCAATAATTAACATATCGTCGTATCTTTGTGGCGAATAAAAAAAAAAGTTCAATAAATTTTATTAATAAGGTAAGAAATACAAAATTATTCTATCTATTAATTTTCTGTAATGTGATAGATGAGGCTTTCCATTATTATGCATTATGAAACATATGCCAAAAGATGACTCTAACTGTAAACTTTCTGAAATATGATAGTTCTGCCTTCTAATGACTATCGATATGAAATTTATGGCAAAAAATGATTCTGACAGTGAACTTTCTGCGATAAGATGGTACTTACTACATTTAATTATTATGCATATGAAATTTATGCCTAAAGATGATTCTGACTTAAAAAAAATTATGAGGTTCAATGTATGATAAGATAAGTGAGTGTCTGCCAAACGATTTTCTGCGAAACGAACTTTATTCTTTCCATTGTTATCCAAAATAATATTATAATATAAAAAGTTTTGCTTTATAGAGTAGACCCAATGATATATAAACTATAGATACGTTGTCCGCACTCTAAAATGACAACATGAAATGAAGCTAATTGGCCACATTGCGCTTAGTTACGCACCAACCTGTCGCGCGACGCTACGTTTGTTTATAATTTAATAAATCCTGTGACGTGACTGAAGATGTATATTTATCTCCCTCTCGCAACAGGCATCCCGCCGTTCGGTGTCATATTTTCTTTCTCTTTCTTCACGCTTATAAGTAGTTCTAGTAATTTCGCCGTTTTTAAGCGCCGCGATGTTGGTTCATGACGTGTCTATATATAATACGTCATTGAGTAGACCCATTAAACCTGTAACAATCAATAGCTGGCATTAATAATAAACATGTGTTATAATAAGACCAAACCTTTTAAAGCGTCACAAAAATCCATTACGCTGCGTTGCGGCGCGTTTCGCCCAATGTGAGGCAATCTAACAACGTTGTTGTTTTGTTGCGGTGGTGTTACTTAGAACAGTGAAAGGATCACTGATAGAGCTCCAGATATACCTGAGTGTTTTCGACTCTTTATTCTTTGTTTCAGAAAACTATGACGTTGAACATATTAAGAAATACAGAGCAAACCAAGTAGTTAAGTTCAACTGCCCTGATAGTAAGTACCTACCTACCTACTTTTTAGACTGCCTACGCGTGTCCGTGTGTCGTACGTATGTCGTGCGTGTTTCGTGCTTGTGACGTGCCAACACGCCAATCCGTAGGCAATACGCCTTGAACTAGGGGAGAGCGGGGCTTTTGGAGCCCTTTGAGGAAAAGTAAAAAAAAAACCGTAACAGGATTCCGTAGCATCAAACAATAATAACAATATTTTAAACGCTCATTTTATATCAAAAAGTAAAATCAACCATTGAATTAAGAAAAAAAGTGACAATAGTAACTATAGGCCAATTTCACTAGCTACTGTGATTTCGAAGGTGTTTGACAGCATGCTTAATACGCAATTAAATAAAAGTGTAACCTTGCATGATAACCGGATGATCGGATTCAGAGCTGGGTTGTCAACCGAGAGTGCAGTTTTATGTTTTAAGCATGCTGTTACTTACTATACGAAGTGCGAGACGCCGATTTACGCTTGCTTCGTGGACCTGTCTAGGGCTTTTGATCTGGTTTCCTATGATGTGTTATGAAGTAAATTAGAGCAGGTTGATTTGCCATTGGAACTTATTAATATTTCAAAGTTTTGGTATGGAAACTAGATCAACACTGTGCGATGGGCTAGCTGGGGCGTTTTCTCGTCCGTACGGGTTGGAGTGTGGGGTGGGGCAGGGGGTGTTGACCTCGCCAACGCTTTTTCACCTTTATGTGAACGGACTGATTGTCGAGCTCAGCAGTACCAGGGTTGGATGCTACGTGGACGGTATTTGTTTCAATAATATCAGTTATGTAATAATAACAATAATAAACCATTTATTTCAGGTAACAAAGACCCATAGACAAATACCTTAGCCTAGTAACAATTTAATGAAATAATGTTCAACCTAAAAATCATGTTTTGGGGTAGCACTCAATCTAACGCACTCAAAACATTGTGCTGATGGATGGATTGAATAGTATGAGGGTCGTGGAGGTGCTTAAAATAAAAATCTCACATTAAAAACTACGACGACCCGATTGACGCAGTGGTAGTGAGGCTGCCTTACGTTCTTAGGGTCCCGGGTTCGAATCCCGGTAGGAGCAAATATTTGTGTGATGAGCATGGACATTTGTTTCCTAGTTATGGATGTTTATATGTATAATACGTATGTATTTACAAACAAAAAGTATCTATGTAGTATATCAACTAACTGGTGACCACGACACAAGCCTCGTTGCTTAGTGTGGCACTAGATGGCGCTGTGTGTAATGTCCAGCGATATATTATATACAGGGTGGAATTTTGTAATGCCACCTGGAGGGAAAGTACTCATGATAGGTACTGCAGATAGAAAATTTTACTCAAAGGAAACATTCCTTTATTTTTGAATAGAAAGCAAACTGCATTCAAAGATTTTCGAAAATTCTCTTTTACCACACCTGGGAATCGAACCGGCTAAAATCTGAAAAAATTATACAATGTAGGTACCTACTTTTATTGCATCGATCGTTAGGGTCAATTATAAGGATGAAATCTCTCTAACAAACATGATAAATTAAATGAAAGGAAAACCAGGAAATTTTAAATTAATTTAATTATTTACAAAAAAACCGGCCAAGTGCGAGTCGGACTCGCGCACGAAGGGTTCCGTACCATTATCTATACATTAGACAAAACGGCAAAAAAATCACGTTTGTTGTATGGGAGCCCCCCTTAAATATTAATTTTATTCTGTTTTTAGTATTTGTTGTTATAGCGGCAACAGAAATACATCATCTGTGAAAATTTCAACTGTCTAGCTGTCACGGTTCATGAGATACAGCCTGGTGACAGACAGACGGACAGACGGACAGACAGACGGACAGACAGCGAAGTCTTAGTAATAGGGTTCCTTTGGGTACGGAACCCTAAAAATGGTAAACTGATTAGTTGCTCGAAATGGGCTCCATTCTCTTGGATACACAAAATTATTCTTTTAACGAATTCATTTTTTTTTACATATCCCCACAAAAAAAAATCTAATGGGGTGAGATCTGGCGATCTCGCAGGCCATCTGATTGTGCCGTTTGTACCAATCCAGGTATTCAAATGGTTATTAATGTTAGGCAGTAGTGATTCTGCTGATAACAGCAGAATCCAGCACATAAGTGCTGGAGCACCATCTTGCTGTAGAATTATTTGGATTCGCTCTTCCTCGGGAAAACCATTTAACTCGTTTCTTAAGAGATCCAGTATTTCAATATACTTGACAGTAATTAAATGACCTTCGTGCACGTGGACTAACACTACATTATTTCTCATAATTCCGCACCAAACGTTGAAAGAAAATCTTACTTGATTGTTAGTTCCATGAACACGAACAGGATTCACTCGAGACCAATAATGGTTATTGCGGCGATTGTACATGCCATTATTGCTGAAGTTGGTTTCGTCAGACCATACAATGTTACTCAAAAAATTAGGGTTTCGGTCAATTTCTCCAAGCAATTTTCACAAAATTGTAATCGTCTCTCACGATCCCCAATATGCAATTTTTGCACCAAACGACCTTCACGATAGCATTTACACTTATGCTTTTTCAGCACTTTACGTACGCGAGTGTGGGTTGTTCCTAATTCATCGGCAGCATCTCTACTTGAAGCCTTCGGAAATGATTCAAAGTATCTAAAAACATCTAGTTCAAAATCGAAATAGTTTTGCTGAATAGTTTGCCGCCTCTTCTTGAAACCACCCGTATTCTTTAAATTTTCTACCATTCTTTTCAATACAAACCGAGTTGGTGCCTGTCGGTCTTGATATCTCTGTCCATACCACCGCAGAGCTAGATTCACGTTTTTGTTATTTAAAAAATAAGCTTCCATTAAATCAAACTGTTCTTGATAAGCCATTTTCACCGTGAGACAAAATGTGAAATGAGTTGTTTAGTAAAAACAATCAAATGTGAATAACAACTGTGACAATCTAATTTTCAAATTATAATCTAACATTCCATATTTAAATTACCTCATACACGCAGCTACGAGTATGTCGCAAAGGAGTCTGCATTACAAAAGATGGATGTTAGTTAAAGAGCTTTAACTTGACTCATTGAATTTGTAACTTCAAATTTCCTGGTTTTCCTTTCATTTAATTTATCATGTTTGTTAGAGAGATTTCATCCTTATAATTTGACCCTAACGATCGATGCAATAAAAGTACAGGGTATAATTTTTAAGGTTCCGTACCCAAAGGGTAAAAACGGAACCCTATTACTAAGACTTCGCTGTCTGTCCGTCTGTCCGTCACTAGGCTGTATCTCATGAACCGTGATAGCTAGACAGTTGAAATTTTCACAGATGATGTATTTCTGTTGCCGCTATAACAAAAAATACTAAAAAAAGAATAAAAATAATATTTAAGGGCTCCCATACAACAAACGTGATTTTTTTGCCGTTTTGTCTAATGTATAGATAATGGTACGGAACCCTTCATGCGCGAGTCCGACTCGCACTTGGCCGGTTTTTTACAGATTTTACCCGGTTCGATTCCCAGGTGTGGGAGAAGAGAATTTTCGAAAATCTTTGAATGCAGTTTGCTTTCTATTCAAAAATAAAGGAATGTTTCCTTTGAGTAAAATTTTCTATCTGCAGTACCTATTATGAGTACTTTCCCTCCAGGTGGCATTACAAAATTCCAGCCTGTATATATATTTTAATTTTTGTTAGATAAGCAACTTAAAAAACTATGTTAATAGCACTACACTTAAACTATGACACACGAAGTGGCGGCGTCGTGTTACGCTGCGCGGTGTCACGTAGCCTGTCGCGAAACCGTCGGTAGACTACACCCTTCGGCCAAAACTATTCCTTGAGAAACTTGTCGAGATGTTGTGTCGGAACTCGCACCACAAACGACTTGAAGTTGGTGTTGTGACGCGGCACCAACTTCTCGAACATCAAGGTCCAGCTGGTCTTCACCTTCATGTACCTACTCTACGATCTCCTCAACCTTCGTAGAGTGATGCAATCGGGACACATACAGCAACGTCGATAGTATCGCTGGACGTAGCAGCATATTTGGTCCTGACAGTCCAGTACCGCATTGATTGCGACAAGTAGGCTTCTTCTTCTTCTGAACTATGGTGAAACCGTCCTCATCACACTCTTGCTTTGCTGGACAGCGCTGTACCGGATTCCTCGGAAGGGTTTCACAGCGACGGTTCTGCTTTCCCCCTTTCTGCTGCCTAGGTTGTATTGCAGCAGCTGTATTGTATGACACAGCAATTGCGGCGTAAGCTGGTGGGGGTCAACGTAGCTACGCGTGTCGTATTCTCTGCCGGAGCAGAGGGGCGGGGGGCGGCGGGGCACGGAGCATCGCACTCGCTGTTTGCAGTCGACGACGAATCCAATTTCGCCGACGCATTTTGCACACCGCGACGCGTGTGTTATGCTGACGACATGGTGCTGCTGAGTGCGTCAGTCTGTGGCTTGAGAAAATTGGTTGCACAGTGTCACAGAATAGATAATACTACCGTACTACTACTACACTACTACTTGGTACTAGCATACAGAAGTTGCACTCCTTTGATCTTGAAGAAAGCCGATATTATAAATACCTAAACTGGGCCCACTCAATCTAAATTGTGCCTTGCCGCCACGCGTTAGCGTATTTTATTCGGCGTCTCACTGCTTAATGGTCAGTCGGTAGGGTTGCCTCAAGTACTCAAAATAAAATACAACCAACATTTTTGTATTTTAATGTATTATTATTGAAATGTTAATTAAAACTTTTATAATTACAATTGTTTTACTCTATTATAATGTCTCATATATATTTTGCCTTCTTTATAATTACGATTACTTATTAAATTTAATAGCAGCATAAATGTGAAATTTACCAAATAGGTAGTTAATTTTAAAATAAACTCTGATGGGAAGCATGGACATGGAGCAGTGAAATTTATATAAAAAAGACAATTTTTTTCTTCATTTTTTAATAGCAACAGTTTATCCGGCTTATCATTTTCACTAGTAATGATTAATGATCAATAAATCAGTCAGTTAACAAACACGAAGTACGAGTAAGTAGGTACGCGACGCAAGGTCACAAGAGCGCGAAAAATTAACACGGCATACGTACGCGGTTACGCACGGCTGGAGCGCGACAGCCCTAGAGAGCTTGCATATTCAATATGCGCAAAGCGGTAGGTAATTATCTCATGCCTACACACGGAGTGTAATAGCTCTGACAGTGTGAGGCTTACGCTAAAGTACATGGTTTGGCGTATAATTGTAAAAAGTCTGTGTTCATGGTCTTAAAGGCTGGGGGTAAAAGCCCTGACAGGGTGCCTTCTGTACTACTGTATAGCACCTTGGCACACCTTTGCAGAGAGCACAGAATTTTAAATACCTTGGTCATATATTGACCCCTGACTGACCTTAAAGACGATGATGACGTTGAACGTGAGCGAAGGGCATGGTCGGTTAGAGCAAATATGTTGGCACGCAGGTTTGCACGATGCTCACTTCCAGTCAAGATCACGCTCTTTCGATCGTAGGTACTGTACTTCTTTTTACACGTGCAGCCTATGGGCTAGGTGTACGCAAAGATCGTACAGTGCTCTCCGCGTTCAGTATAATAATGCGTTTAGGATGCTGGTGGGGCTGCTCCGGTTCTGTAGTGCGTCGGGGATGTTCGCAGATGCGCATGTGGATGGTTTTTACGCTACAATGCGTAAAAGGTGCGCCTCCCTGGTGCGCAGGGCGTGGGGCAGCGGACTATGTGTATGTGGGTCGCTGCTGTGCAATTACTCATGGTTTGTCGCAGCAGTGATCCACCACTATTTGTTGTGTTGTGTGTTTGATCAGTGCTTACTAACATAGTCGTAAGTTTTACTAACAGCTTTTGAGTCATGGATACTTGAATAAAGATACATTCATGCATTCATTCATAATCTTTTGTGGAATCACTTCCTAAAAATTAAGCATATATTATATTCATGATTTATTTATTTATTTAGGTTAACCAACAATTGTTTACACTGTACATTTATGACTTAATGACTAGAGTAACATTTACAAGTGCAACAATTAATAACAGGTTAACACCACATGCACAAAAAACGGTTTAACATAACAATTTATAAAATATTAACATTAGAAAACTTATACATACAAGGATTAATTAAAACAATAATAAAGAAGACTATCAAATCATTAATTAAATGTTGTACAAAAACTAAAAGAGAAAGACATTGAGATGTAAAATTACTGATTAAAATTATAATTGATTAAATTGTGATTAGTTGATTGGATTAAGAATAAATATAACGACCACAATTGATAAGAAAATAAAATTATGAGAATACAAAAAAAAATACAAAGAATAAACTAAGAAATTAAAAACATGTTTAAAATTAAATTAAATTAAAATAAATTAAATTAAATTAAATCAAGTTAAATTAAATTAAATTGAATCAAATTAAATCGCCATTGGATTATTTACAAAAGCTCGTAGGAATTTATTTATACTATCGTGGTGTACATCTACTGTCACTGTGGCCATTAAGGATCTTGCACAATCTAGGTATCGGAGAATTCGCACCAAGCACTGACCTTCGAAATGGCGGACACAGGGGTGTTATCTTATTCCTAGGATATCTAGAAGGCGCACGGAATCTAATAAGCTTCAGTAAACCGGGGCAGTCGATCTTATTGCGCAACAGTTTGTAAAGAAACAAAGCATCGGTTATATCTCTACGCATAGACAACGACTGCATCTTGAAATGGCACAGACGGACTTTATACGAGGGCAGACGCTTAGATTTCCCATCACTGAAGGCTAAATGCCATACAAAACGTTTCTGGACCCTTTCCAGACGCAACATGTGAGTGGCATAGTGAGGTCTCCACACAACACTACAATATTCCATAACACTGCGTACGAAACTGTTATATAACATTATCTTGGTGCTACTTTTACGAAAGCCTTTGGTGTTACGAAGTAGGAACCCAAGCATTTTTGATGACTTTTTAATAATGTTATCAATATGAGGCACAAAAGTGACCTTCCTGTCAAAGTGTACTCCTAGATCCCTTATTGTTTTGACTTCTTGGACTCGCTCTTGGTCTATGAAGTACTCTGTGTCAATACAACTAATTTTTCTCGTATATTTAACATGGTAGCATTTCTTTGGATTTAGTTGCATTTTGTTATTGCGGCACCATTTTATAACTTGGTTAAGATCGTGTTGCAGAAGTTCGCAGTCTCTTTTAGACTCTATTACTCGTGCGAATTTTAAGTCATCAGCATACAGAAAAGGTTCGGAAAAACGAAAACACTCAAGAAGGTCATTAATGAACATAATAAATAGTATTGGAGCTAAGTGAGATCCTTGGGGGGCGCCCGATGTTATTTTGTGTGCAGCCGATCGAAAACCGTTTACAACAACAAAGAATTCGCGTTCAGCAAGATAGGACTTAAACCAACTTAATAAAGGCCCTGCATATGCTGCTAGTTTATATATCAGAATAGAGTGAGGCGTGGGTGTGGGTGTGGGGAGGGTGTGGGGAGGTTATCGAATGCTTTACTGAAGTCGGTGTACACTACGTCGAATTGTTTGCCTCCATCTACAGCCTGTATTAGGGACTCCGTGAATGACACCAAATTTGTGGCTGTAGATCTAGATGCTACGAAACCGTGTTGGTTATCATTAAGATACAATCTTAAATGTTGCTGAAAGTGTGGACATATAATAGATTCAAAAATCTTTGCGAAAGTGGATAAAATTGAAATTGGCCTATAGTTGCTTACGTTATCTTTTTCTTCTGACTTATGCACTGGGACTACCTTGGCTTTTTTCCATTCTGACGGAAAAGTTCCAGTAGCCAGCGATGCATTATATATTATTAGTAAAGGAGACACTAGAGCTGTGGCGCAGTTATTAATAAAAACAGGTGGGATGCCATCCGGGCCAGGTCCTTTACTAATATTTACTGTTTTTAGTTTTTTTAGTAAACAGTCGCGGTCAATCACTGGAATACTCAAGCTCTGACTATTATTATGCAGTGCTTGGAGGTAATTTATATATTGATATTGTTTTATAACGAAGAATCACTAAACTAACTTCTTGACGTGACCGCCTGCCGCGTGCCACCGAGCTGGCCAGCGGCAGTCACGTTGCATAGCCAAAGGTTCCCGAAGCCGTTCTGTACGTTGCCCGTAATGTATTGCATCAATTTTACTAGCTACCACTGCACGCTATCTCTCATTACCCTGTTCCGGGGCCCAGGTCTGCTATTTTTATAAATTCGTCATTCCAACACGATCCCATTTGTCATTTTGCTAAAAGTGCGTAATCTGCTAAATTTATAATGGTCAATCATTGGTCGGTCAATGGTCTCATAATAGAATTGTGTTATAGTGACATTGTCGTATTGCCATTATTATAAAACTCGCCAGATATTAATTATATATATTTTTACACGTCTTCATTAGTCTGTGCAAGTCAGCAACATTTTTTCGAAAATAATAAATATTGAAACGACTAAATTAGTGAAACTTGAACAAAACTTAATTTCTAAATGTTGCCTTTACAAAAAAATGTTGGCAGGTAATTATTAATCGGAATAATCAGTCATATTTTTTTCACCGTTCATTATCTGCCAAGCAAACTTAATTGTATACATTATGAATCACAGAAATCCCCTTTCATAAATTATTATTAATTCTAGTTTTGAAGAAGCTAATGATAAATTAATCGATCTATCGATTTTTTTACACTTTTTATGGCAACACAAAGTCTAACTTGTCAGCTACCGGAAAACGTTAATGTCAAAATCATTGCTTGTTTGCAACTCCATTGCGGCGACTTGTGTTTATTTATTGCGGTTTCAATTGACTACTTTTGCCCATGAATACTACTGACTCCGACGATTCTCCCATACCTGACGACCACGGTCTGATTAATTATGCTCGTTAATAAATTCAAATAATGTATATTTTTTAACAGTACCTGCAAATCTGAGAATCTTAAATAACTTTAAAATGCAAAGTTATTTGTAAAACATTTATTTTACTAATTAATTATTGGAATTGTCCCCTATTATTTTCATTAATTTTTAAATGTGTGCACAGTGGGCCTAAATTACTATGGCGATTTGGCATTCCCCACTAGCGCGAAATTATAACATTTATTTTCACTTGATTTGATTTAATGATATCGTTTTTAGTAATATTATTTGATAGAGAAAAAAGGGCAAAAAGAGTAATAAATAATATATCAGTTATATGTTATGTATCATCACCAATAATACTAATACTCGCGACCTGTCAGGAACGCATTCTCTCAGCGGCCAACTGTAGTAAGAAGTTTGTAAATAGCACCAGTCATTCATTTGTCATTATGTACGAGATTACCATTCTATGCCATTTCTTTCGTTTTATTCTTTTCGTACGACCCGATTGGCGCAGCGGTAGTGAGGCTGTCTTACGTTCTTAGGGTCCCGGGTTCGAATCCCGGTCGGAGCAAATGTTTGTGTGATGAGCATGGACATTTGTTTCCGAGACATGGATGTTTATATGTATAATACGTATGTATTTACAAACAAAAAGTATCTATGTAGTATATCAACTATCTGGTGTCCACGACACAATCCTCGTTGCTTAGTGTGGCTCTAGATGGCGCTGTGTGTAATGTCCAGCAATGTTTATTTTATTTTATTTTTCAATGGAGTGTCAGTGGTTGACTATTGGAAAGTCCTAATGAAGCCATCATATTAATAGATTACCATAAACTTGTCAAAAACAACAATTATGAAATCAATGATAGACCATTCTGACACTATTGTAATAGCAGACTTGGGGCCCAGGCTGAATGTAAGAAGGACACCACCCTATCGCCGATATGTCAGTACAGTATCAGCTAAAGTCTGGTGTCCGCTCCGGACCTTCAGAACTGTGTGTCATGTGACGCATTCAGGCATTTTCCTTGTAATTATAAGTGCAATAAGTACTTGATTTTTTTTTCTAGCCTGCTCTGTCCCACGCCTGAGCAAAGTCCTCCCTCCACTCTTTCCACTTCTCGCGAACCCGCGCGTCATCTTTCCAGTTCGGATGGAACCTGTCTAGTTCGTCCCGCCATCTCCTTCGTGGCCTGCCGCGACCCCGCCTCACTGTGTCAGGGGCACCAGTTTCCTGCTATTTTGGTCCACAGTTTGTCCAGCTGGTTAAACTGTGGGCCTTAGTACTAGTACTTAAATACTTACAGCCTTACAAATAAACGTGGTATAAAAAGTTATACTCGAGAATAAACTAAGAATAAGCAAAATGTCTACAAATAAACAAAGAATAGCTTATACCAAGTATAGCTTTAATATTTGTATTCGTTCAACTGTTATTCCGAAGTTATTCGCGCCACCACCCTTGTATAAAACTAGTATAACCGTAAGAATACCACGGTTTATGTTTTTTTTACGCGCATTTAAGTATTCGTTCGTTCGTTTTGATTATGGAATTAGATGATTGCATTTATTGAGAAGAAGTAGAACCAGTAAATAACATTTTAAATCGAATGCAGATTAAAAGAAAAGTTGAAATATAAAAAAAAATCACAGCTCTCGTAGTCTACACGACCTTCGGGTACATTGAAAATACACTTAGGCAGGCAGGCTTTTCATTTTGTACGATGCCTAATCTAATAGATAAGATGTAATAGATTTAGTATCGTGTTTGAAGTACGAGAGCTCAAACAACATCGAAAAACAGTTCTTTCGTTTGACATTAACTTGGAATGGATCTTATTTCTGGGTAATTTTGCGTAAAAAACACAGGCTTACAAATTCACTAGGACCGTGTGGTTCGTTTTGTCTCAAATAGATGTTTTTTGTGTCTTAGGGACAATACGCGTTAATAGGTACTTACTATTTAGTTTATGACCACTATCCTTTTGGGAGCCAATCATTTATTATGCAATTTGTGAGTCTCTACTGCGTCGGGATCTATTATTCAGAGAACAACAAATACTGTCTTATACCACTTTCATTGCTTTGGATTTTCTTTTATAGTCACTTTAGCTACAATGTTATTTTTTTAAATTGCAGATGCATTTACTAGAAGGAACTTTCTACTCCACGTATAGCTATAAGTTTGTATTATTTACAAAATTTTCTTGTAACAAATGAAAAAAATACAGTCAATACAGTTCACGTCTATACGTACTACGCTGCGCTATGAACTATTGTAGATTATGTGATTTTATTTTTCATGCTAACTCAATATAAATTTGTCCAAAGCCATAAAATAATATGCTCTAAAGAAATATAAAAATCCTGTAGGTATGTTCATTTTAAATATTTCGATTTGTCAAAGGAAATAATTTCTGTTAAATTCATATTCAATAAAATTCAAAAATGATTTTGACTCTTATTTGGACCATTTAAATGAAAACAATAAAAATAATAAAAAATGAATGTTTTTGAGAAATTGCCGATTCAGTGACAGAACACATAAAAAATCACGCAATTTTTCGACATTTTATTTTATTTTTTGATAAACTTTTTGACTTTTTCAAAAAATTTTTTACTCCGTGTTGTAGCCCTCGCCGAGACACATCTTTGAACACCCCAATCGTCTACGTAGCTTTTAAATTCACGACACCAGGGCGATGTCGCACTATTCCTTGACATGGGTGCCCTACCAACATCATCATCATCTGCCTAGCCTTTTCCCAACTATGTTGGGGTCGGCTTCCAGTTTTACCGGATGCAGCTGAATACCAGTACTTTACATGGAGCGACTGCCTATCTGACCTCCACAACCCAGTTAGTACCGGGTAATACGATACCCCTTGGTAAGACTGGTTGTCAGACTTTTTGGGCCTCTGACTACCTAAATAAGGTTGTTGGGTGCCCTACCAACGCGATCGAAAAGCATTTTCAATGTTAAAAAACAAAATCCTTTTGATTTAAATAGCGATGAGCAGTTACGGTTAAAATATTGATTTTCTAAAGGTGGGTAACGTTTTTAGACCAATTAATTGGTAGATCTTTCAATATGGACACGCGCGGAGGTAGATTATCCTCTGTTTTGATGTACTGGGGATGTAATCGTTCTCCCAGTTGATTGAACAGTCTCTCTTAGCCATTTCAATATTCATTTTTAAAAATATATTTCTCTATCCACAAAAATAAACAAATTCAATTTAATACAATTATTATTGTATTGACTCAGTACGCGCCCAAAGAATAGAACAAAAAGGTCGAGAAACGTCAAGCTGACAAAGGGTCCATGCAGTTTTTATAGACAAACTGCTTTTTTTATAAGTTCCTCTTTGGTCACGCTGTTGCCAAATCGTGCATTTTGACATATTTGAAGAGTTGTTAGACTAAATATATACCTGGGTTATTTGTAAAAAGTATTCTCGTCATATTCTTAAGTTATAACTTTTATAACCATACTTAGTATAAGAATGGAATAGATGCGGTATAACACATTTTTATTTGTAAGGCTTTTAGGTATTTTTTTTCTTTTTACAAATCAACATGATCAGGCTATAACTTTCCCACTGCTGGGACATATGCCTCCTCACTGTAAAAGGAAGCTGTTCCAATTCGCCTACTACTAATATAAATCTGGATTATTTTACAGATGCACAGATAGGATGGATAGAGCCAACAGGATACAAAATTACAACGTACAACACAAGAGAAGTGCTCACTAAAGAGCACAATGGTAGCATTTTTTGTTGTTTAAATTACCATACCTCTACCAACGGAACTAAGAAGGTCTTAGAACGTACTATCACTAAAATTACCGAAATGATATATGATACGGAACCAGTAAACCAGAATAATGTGAAGGGTAAGTGTATACAAGCACAGCTTGTGCTGAGCGCCCATTTAATAAGATGGAGTAATAAAATTAACATGAGTAATTAATATTAATAGTTTTTACAGCAGCGCCAAAATGAAAGGTTGTGATGTTAGCAATCAATGCATGTATCATGTATGCAATGTTTGTTACAGTTTATCTTTAGAATAAATTTGTAATATAGGTAATGCTTACTGTAACTAAGTGTTTGTTATAGAATTACAACCAAACCTATGGCTTGCGGTCGTGTTTTCATAATCGAGCGTTATCATACTTACTTGGACCTTTTAGTGTGTGGCTGGGCTGCAGCCGGAACTAACGAAGCAAACTAGTTTTTTAGTGCGTGGCATTAGTCGGAACTATCGCGACAAACTAGTATTTTAGTGCGTGGCCACAGCCGGAACTATCGCGGCAAACTAGTCTTTTAGTGCGTGACCACAGGCGGAACTATCACGGCAAACTAGTCTTTTAGTGCGTGGCCACAGGCGGAACTATCGCGACAAACTAGTCTTTTCAATGCAGTTTCCACAAATGTTTACCAACAGCGCCCTCTTGACGGTGTTAATCAAGCGGCAAAAAATTCATGACGCTCTGTCATTAATTGTAATTATCATCATGGCTAAAGCTAACATGACATGACTGATTTTGCAGGGGGTTGTATTGGTAGATAGCTGATGTTATGCTACTTTTATGTAAAAATCCGATTCAAATAGGAAAGTTATATTTTTATAATAATTTTACGTGGACGAAGGTCACGGGCAGCGAACAGCTAAATACGCACATAAAGTAAAAACTTTTGTTGGCATGACGACTTTAGTGGTGCGATTGTGTGTGTGTAACTTATTTAACAGAAGTAACCGCCCTCGGCCTATGTATCAGTCTTGTACATGAAGTTTAAATACTAATATACAGGCTGTAACAGAATAAGCGCAAAAAATATTTTGACTCCTCATACTAATTGCATCAGCTGGGGCAAAATTTTGTACGAAATGTCTATATTTTTTCTCCTGACTTATGTTCCTCTGGAAAAGTGGTCCAGTAATCATACTGGACCACTTTTCCTGTCATTGACCTTATTCTGTTGCATCCTGTTGATAGAGAAGTTTGTTTAGTATACATAAAAGTTTCAGAATTATTAGAAGACTTCAGGAATACTCCAAATGCAAGACCGAGCGATGTAAGCTCGAAAATGTTAGATAGGTTATTTGACCAGGGAAGAGGGTGGGCAAGCATCAAACCTTGCCTCATGATGTGTTTGTTATCAATCAATCAATCATTTTATTATCAGGCATTTTAAGGCCCATAGATAAAATACACAAAATTACAAAATTACATTAGAACATAAAATATACTAATACATACAAAATATAACTTATAAACTATGAACTATGACACACGAAGGGGCGGCGTCGTGTTACACTGGACGGTGACACGTAGCCTGCCGCGAAACCGTCGTCGGTAGACTACACCCTTCGGCCAAAACTCTTCCTTGAGAAACTTGTCGAGATGTTGTGTCAGAACTGGCACCACAAACGAATAAAGCGTAAGCGTATAAGCGTTATAATATAAACTGTGAACCTTCTGAACAATAATGAATGAAAATCATTTAGGAGAACATTGTGTTCGGCTTCGACTTCTTTAATGTTATGTAAAAGTATTAATTTACTGCACCCCAACAAGATTATGTTCTCATTATAGTGTATGTGTGCACAACTGTACATTGTGCAATTAATACATTTCATCTGTTACAGACCAGACACGCGTTAAAATTTATTGCTCACAAAAGAAACGTTTCACGTGTGAAGTTCTTGAGAAGGTGTTACCAGAAGATACAGTACATCAATGGTACCAAGCATACAAAAACAGTGGTGGGTATCTTTATATATCTCATTTATATAAGACAGCTTTTAATCTTTTATCAATTTCAATGTAGTCATGTTTCTCTCTTCTCGCCACTTTACATTTATTACTGAAAACAGAGACGTCTGCTAAGTACTGCAGGCCGCATGCGGCAAGAGCGAGCTCACCGGGTAAAATAATAAGCCTAATATTTAACGGTATTGGGATTTTCGACAGCAAATATATCTACTACTACTACTACTACTCGGGGAAAAAAAAAAAAAACTATTTTTTTAAGTCATAAATCAAAAATCTTGAAAAATTTATACCTTTTATGAATGAGCTCAGACGAAATCTCACCACCAATACGACTCTTATTGATTGCAGCATTCGGCCGCTATTGAAGCGCTTATTTAAGCTCATCAGCCAATAGCATCGCAGCATCTGATCCCTTGTTTTTGTTAACGTAAAAAAAGCCGAAAGAAAAAAAAATAAAAAAAAATAAGACCAATCTTCTTCTTCGTGTCGATGATTCGTTAAGATTGGTAAACAGATGTGGAGATCGTGGGCACGGGATTTTGTTTTGAGCAGTTTACATCGGATATATACTCTAGTTTTTTCACAAAAATTAATTAAACTTATATATACTATATACTTATTAATTCCCTAAATTAATTAAAGATTTTAACTTTTAACTAACTTTAACTTATCATCATCATCTGCCTAGCCTTTTCCCAACTTTGTTGGGGTCGGCTTCCAGTCTAACCGGATGCAGCTGAATACCAGTATTTTACATGGAGCGACTGCCTATCTGACCTCCACAACCCAGTTAGTACCGGGTAATACGATACCCCTTGGTCAGACTGGTTGTCAGACTAACTTTAACTTATCGTGGTGTAAAAAAGAGTATGAACACTACTATGACATGTTTTTTTTTTTTTATAAATTGAAGCAAATAATTAAGATTCAAAAATGGTATAATACTCTAGGAAAATATGTTTAAATAAAAAAATGTGTATAACATTTCTGAGGACCAAATGACGGTAAAAAAATGTGTGTTGCCCGAGTAGTATTCACAGCGCCCCCACAAGGGGGCGCGGTTGGCGGTTTCGGGACTATGCCCCCTTACCGCGGAAGCCATTCCTGGGCCCGCTACTGCGGAGCCCGTGTCTGTGGCGGACTTTCTGTCCTAAGTCCAGTGGGTGCATGAAAGCAACATGCGCCCTTGTGTGTGGTTGGTACGTTGTAATCTGTAGGCGCGCCACAGCTGCTGTTGCACAGCGCTGTTTTCTTCACGACACCTCGACGGTCTGTCCCGGCCAGGTGAGCCCCGAAGGAGGCCCGGCGGAGGACGATCAGCGACAGAGGTATTAGTCAGACAGTTCTTAAGGCGCATATACAGTGGATATGTTGCGTCAATTTATTAAAAAACTTGCCATGGTATTAGTGTTCATACTTTTTTTTACACCACGATAAGTTACAGTTGGTCAAAGTAAAAATCTTCAAAAAATTTAGGGAATAAAATAAGTTTCATCAGTTTTTGTGAAAAAATTAGAGGTAGGTATCACAATTTTTTAAGAATTGTGGTAGACAGCAGTGCTATTCAGGTTGCCTAAAAAATAAAATCATATTATCATAAAAGGTCTAAATTTGTGAAGATTATTTTTATAACTTAAAAAAATTGAGAATAACTTTTTTTTTTCTTTTTTCTCCAAGTAGTTATGGGCAGGTCTATCTTCTGGTGTTGGCTTATCGTTGAATTTTGGGACATGTTGTATGTTTCACACAAATGATTTCTGCGTGAATTATACATACAACTTACATTACTACATATTATAAAACAAAGCCGCCCGCCCGCCGCGCCGCCGCGTCTGTCCCAAGGTAAGCTTAGATCTTTAAAACGCAACGAATTTTGATGCGGGTTTTTTAAATAGATAGAATGATTCAAGAGGAAGGTTATATTGCGGGCGGCGAAGCCGCGGTTATCAGCTAGTTGCTACTAAAATAATGATTATAATTCCAATAAACCTACACCTTCACTACGATATTTTTTGTTTTTACAAACACTTTTACACGTAATTTTTTTAATACTAGATGGGCCCGGTGTTTCGTACCTGACTACTCTGAGAAGAAACAGCCCAAACAAACTCAGAGGTCATAGTCTCTTATGAATTCCAGACATAATCTTGCTCAATTCACTGAGGACTATGCAGATTAGTGTCTGAGATGGTCTTTTGAAGAAAAAACCACACAGATTTGAGTGGACCTGTCCAGTCAGTGCAAGCATTTATCAGTTATCGTGTAGCTCGACTTATAACTCAAGGAGCTCAACGAAACGACGAACAATACCAAAGAAAAGACATTTGGGTAGGTCGCTTATAGTACTCAAACTGCCAGACAGTTGTGGGAAAAAATCAAACAAATAATCAAATAAAATGAATAACAAGTTCTTTTCAAACTGAATGTAAATGAAAATCACAAAAAAAATGTCACAATGATAATAAAAAGTAAAATACTTAATAAAATAAGTAGGTATTCATGTTAAATCAGTAAATGTCACATAAAATAATAAAAAAATAATAAAGTAAAAAAAAAAACATGTTAAATCATTCATGTCAGAGTGTATAAAAGAAAGGAATCAACAATAAACAAACGAAGTCCGAAATTTCGCCATTCACAGAGCAAATTTAATTGGAGCAGCTTAATCCCAAGCCTTTTTTATCATCGAGATAGTGATGTAACATGATAGTAGGCTTTAAGGCATGGTTGCGGGACTGTTCGAAAGAGATATCGTGGCCCCGGAACACAAAGGGTGATGAAGGAACATGGATGGGTTTTAGTCACTAAAAGTCTGACACTCCCTCCTGCTCCGCCCAGAGCGGGAGGAGTTATTTGATGATTTCCGACCCGAAAAAAAAAAAAAGGTTTTAAGGCATAACTTCCGTTTTATGCACGAATTGAATTTATTTAGGCTTAGTGCTTGAATAGGGCTCGAAAGTTTATTGTAAAAACGTATACATTGGCGTCTGAACGTACCCCCTATTTTTTTTAGCCTCGTTGCAGGAACAACAAATTTGTGTTTGCTCCTCGTATTTATGTTGTGGATATCACTGTATTTTTTAAACAAATTAATATTTTAGTGAGTGTACAAAAGGTTTTCATAAATAAACTGAGAGGGCACAGTAAGAATATTAATCTCTTTAATTTTTTCTCTGAGGGAGTATTTGGGTCTTAATTTATAAATTGAACGAATTGCCCTTTTTTGCAAAACAAATATTATCTGAATATCGGTGGCACTGCCCCACAAGAGAATACCGTACGACATCACGCTATGAAAATAACTAAAGTAAACTAAACGGGCTGTCTCTAAATCAGTTAAATCACGAATTCTTCTAACGGCGTATGCTGCAGAGCTAAGTTTTTTCGACAATTTGTCTATATGTCACTGAAGCTTGGCATCCATAGTTATGCCTAAGAACACTGTGCTATCTTCCCGTTTCAACTCTTCATCCTTAATTAGTACAGTAGTTTCCACTTGTCTTACATGGGGTATCGTAAACTGAATACATTTAGTTTATTTCTCATTTAGGAGTAGATTATTAACATTAAACCAATTAACGACTATTAATTAACTTTTGCCAGGGCGCTATTAACATCATCCGTAACTAACTCCTGACGTTTGAGTTTAAATAAAACAGAAGTGTCGACTGCAAACAATACTATGTCATGATTATCCTTTATGAGGTGAGGCAAGTCATTTATGTAAATAAGAAACAAAAATGGACCAAGAATTGAGCTCTGGGGTACCCCCATTCTTACTACGGATCCGGGAGATCTTTTCCCGTTAACATCAACTCTCTGAATTCTATTACTCAAAAATGAAATAAAAAGATCCAGAGAGGCGTTCGGATTCCGTAGTGGTGTAGTTTTCTGATTAATGTTTCATGAAGAACGCAATCGAAAGCTATAGATAAATCGCAAAAAATACCCAAAGCGTCGCATTTGTCCTCCCAGGCATTATAAATGTGTCCTAAAAGTTCAACACGGCATCAGTGCATAAGTAGTTGAACGATCCCTTGTAAAACCGAACTGTTGTTTATGTAATAACTTATGTTTATTGAAAAAACTTTGTATTTGTGCCAAAATTAATTTTTCAAAAATTTTACCATAGGTAGTAGTACTAGATAGTACTGAAATGGGTCTTTAATTACTGGGGTCTGATGTACTACCCGATTTAAACAATGGTATTATTTTACTATATTTCATTAGATCAGGAAACTCACCACGCTCAATACAATCGTTAAATATTACAGCTAATGAAGGAGCTACAATGTTTATAATGGATTTAGCAACGTCCACAGAATGACCCCATAGATTGGCGGTCTTTTTAACATTTAAGGTGTGAAAAGTTTTAATTATATCTTTACAGGTGACATATTGAAAATCGTCCGTGTGGTGTCGGACGTAAATAATAACACCATCCCATATCTTCCCGTGGGTGTCGTAAGAGGCGACTAAGGGACTTACCAGAGAATGGGCAGCAGCGCTCTCTGTGTCTAATGTAAGAACCGCACACCGCGATTGCCAACCCTCCTGCCAAGCGTGGCGATTATGGCAAAACCCCCCAACATGAATAGCGCAACAAAGAAATGGCCCCTAGTGCCCGGCAGCCCGTGTACCCTCGACTACGGCAGCGGTCGAGGCTACGGCGTGGCAAGGGGTGCGAAGAATCTCCGGAAGGGATCCGGCTGCCAATACCGAAGACTGGACCTGGCAACATATAACACGCGCACACTCCGGACCGACGAGAAGATAGCGGAACTCGAAGAGGAATTGAGCAGGCTGCGATGGAGTATTGTAGTATTATCTGAAGTCCGAAGAGAGGGGGAGGACACGATAATCCTGAAATCCGGCAACCTGCTCTATTTCCAAGAGGGTGACCGGCAGTCCCAGGGTGGTGTTGGGTTTATCGTCCACAAGTCCCTTGTGAATAACGAGGTGAAGATCGAGAGTGTGTCGACCAGGGTGGCGTGCCTTATACTTAGAATATCCTCAAGATATTCGCTGAAGGTCATACAGGTCTACGCCCCGACCTCGGCACACCCCGACGACGAAGTGGAGACCATGTATGAGGATATCTCTAAAGCCATGCATGGTTCCAAAACTCACTTCACAGTTGTCATGGGGGACTTCAACGTGAAACTGGGCAAACGAGACGGGGATGAGCCGCAGGTGGGGCAATTTGGAGTTGTACGTCGGAATCGCCGGGGTCACCAACTGGCTAGTTTTATGGAGAAGGAGGGCCTCTATATGATGAACTCCTTCTTCAGAAAGCGTGAGCACAGGAAGTGGACCTGGCAGAGTCCCGATGGTGCAACTAGAAATGAGATCGACTTCATCATGTCAACCAAGAAGCAAATGTTCAATGATGTCTCTGTGATCAATTCGGTGAAAACCGGGAGCGATCACCGCATGGTAAGAGGCACATTGAACATCAATATCAAGCTTAAAAGGTATCGACTGATGAAGTCTACGCTCCGTCCAGCACAGATCCAAATCCAAAACCACGAGAGCTTTCAGCTTGAACTCCAGAACCGAGTGCCTAGGAAGCTCAGTGGACGAATACAACGATGGGTTCGTGGAAACTGTCCATACGACCGGGTCTAAGTTCTTCAAGGCGCGTCGTACAGATCAGAACAAGAGGCTCTCCTATCACACTCTGAAGCTCATGAAGGAGCGGCGTGAGATGATCCTGCAGTCTTCAGACGAGGCGTGTAAATACCGGCAGCTCAATAGACGGATCTCTAAATCCTTGCGCGCGTCTTTAATACCGAGCGTATTAAAGACGCGATTCAGCGGAATAAAGGCTCCAAGGTATTTGCAAGAGATCTGGCTATTGGGCAGAGCCAGCTCACGAAACTGAAGACCGACGATGGTAGGATCTTATCCGCCAAACCGGAGCTTCTGAGGGAGATCGAGAGCTTCTATGGACAGTTGTACACGTCAACCAGTAAACCCGTCGCAGATCTAGCAAACGACCCAAGAGCTAGACTGACCCGACATTATACCGAAGACATCCCGGACGTCAGCCTGTACGAGATTAGGATGGCTCTGAAGCAGCTCAAAAACAACAAGGCACCGGGTGATGACGGAATTACGGCCGAACTTCTTAAGGCGGGTGGAAAACCGGTACTTATGGCCCTTCAGAAGCTGTTTAATTCCGTCATACTTGAGGGAAAAACGCCACAGGCATGGTGCAGGGGTGTGGTGGTACTCTTCTTCAAAATGGGTGACATTGCCCGGTTGAAGAATTATAGGCCCATCTCACTTCTAAGCCATGTCTACAAGTTGTTTTCTAGAGTCATCACGAATCGTCTCGCGCGCAGGTTTGACGATTTCCAACCACCCGAACAAGCTGGCTTCCGAAAAGGCTTTAGCACCGTGGACCACATACATACGCTGCGGCAAGTTATACAGAAGACCGAAGAGTATAACTTGCCTCTCTGTTTAGCGTTTGTGGACTACGAGAAAGCCTTCGATTCGATCGAGACCTGGGCTGTACTGCAGTCTCTCCAACGGTGCCAAATCGACTATCGGTACATCGAGGTGTTGAAGTGTTTGTACAAAAACGCCACCATGTCAGTCCGACTTCAGGACCAGGCCTCGGAACCTATCCTCCTGCAGCGAGGTGTGAGACAGGGAGACGTCATATCTCCGAAACTGTTCACCGCTGCACTGGAGGATGTCTTCAAGGTTCTGGACTGGAAAGGGCTAGGCATCAACGTCAATGGCGAGTACATAACTCACCTTCGGTTTGCCAATGATATAGTGGTCATGGCTGAGACCATGGAAGACCTCAGTACAATGCTCGATGATCTCAGTAGAGCTTCCGGAAGAGTGGGTCTAAAAATGAATATGGACAAAACTAAGGTCATGTTGAATGCCCATGTCACACCCACTCCTATCAAGATCGGAGACTCTACACTCGAAGTTGTAGACGATTATGTGTACCTGGGACAAACGGTCCAGTTAGGTAGGTCTAACTTCGAGAAGGAGGTCAATCGTCGAATCCGACTCGGCTGGGCAGCGTTCGGGAAATTGCGCGGTATCTTCTCGTCTTACCTACCGCAGTGTCTCAAGACGAAAGTCTATGACCAGTGTGTGTTGCCAGTGATTACATACGGGACCGAAACGTGGTCGCTCACAATGGGCCTCATCAGAAAGCTTAAAGTAACCCAAAGGGCAATGGAGAGGGCTATGCTCGGAGTTTCCTTGCGCGATCGAATCAGAAATGAAGACATCCGCAAGAGAACCAAGGTTACCGACGTAGCCCGAAGAATTGCTAAACTTAAGTGGCAGTGGGCAGGGCACATTGCTCGCAGAACGGATGGCCGATGGGGCCGAAAAGTTCTGGAGTGGCGACCGCGAACCGGAAGACGTTGCGTTGGAAGGACCCCCACTAGGTGGACTGATGACCTGGTGAAGGTTGCAGGAATCCGCTGGATGCGAGTCGCACGGGACCGTTCAATATGGCGACACTTGGGGGAGGCCTATGTCCAGCAGTGGACGTCTTTCGGCTGAATAAAATAAATATCATCATCATCATGATGATGAATATCATCATCATCATGATGATGATATTGAAAATAAAATTCGGAATCACAGACTGAAACGTTTTCCCTTAGTAAATACTCGGCAGCAGCAGGTGACGAGTTTAGCGGTTTACTAGTCCGCAAGAAATTTTCAAAGGCTGTGGCAACTTGAGTATCTGAATTTAAAATATTATCGCCAATAGCAAGGCTGTAGTCACTATTTCGGTTGCAAGACCTTCCCGTTTCGCTATTAATCCATGTCCATGTCATATTAATTACATTACTACTATTTTTAATTTTTGAACTCAAGTAACGTGACTTTGCTATCATCATCAGCCTATTAATGTTCCCACTGCTGGGACACAGGCCTCCTCTCTATGAGAGGGAGTGGGCTATAATCAACCACGCGGGCCCAGTGCGGATTGGTAGATGTCACATGTCATCGAATTTTTTTCTAGGACATGCCGGTTTCCTCACGATGTTTTCCTTCACCGTTTTGAGAGCAGCGGTGATGAAATAAATTACACAAAGTAATGTGCCTGTCTGGGTTCGAACCCACGACTAACTGTTCGTAAGTCGGGGCCGCCACCACTGGGCCACCGCTGCTCTCCGACTCCGACTTTGCTATAAAACAAACTTTTTTAAATAATTTTGAATAATTCTTAACATACAAATTAAATTCTACAGTTTTTAAATATGTCCGCTCTTCATACAGCTCATAGAGTCGTTTTCGACTCTTATGAATACCAATGGTGGCCCAGTCGTTGAAAGAATCGTTACTATTTACAGATATTGTCTTAGGGACAAATGTGTTTTCAAATTGTGTGCAAATACATACTGAAAAAGTCGTTAGATTGTTGATTTGGATCATCATTATCTGACAAAAGTAGTAGTTTGGATAAAAGCTTAGTTTTAAAAGTTTCCAGGCGATTTTTAGTTTTTAGATTAACAATGATATCCTTTTTAGTTACTTTCTTGTTTACATTTGGAATTGTGATCAATTGCCCACAATGATCTGAATCTATTAAGTTAATAATTGCTTTTTGGGTGGGTATAATATCAGTGTAAATATTATCTAGGCAAGTGGCACTAGTTGGGGTTATTCTGGTGGGCTCGAGAAATTTGTATTCAAGATTGTATGACTGAAAGAGGCTTATAATTTTAGTACTTAACCCAGTATTTTCTATCAAATTAATATTGAAATCACCACAAATGAATATTGACTTCTTAGAACTACAGATTTTATGCAACACTTCATCCATTACCTTTTCAAAACAATCATACAACCCTGAAGGAGGTCTATACACACTTAATATAATAAACTGCTCCAATTCTATACAGGCTATTTCAACTGTTCGCTCAACAGATAGGCTGACAATATCCTTGCGGTCTTTAAATTTAAGATGATTATTTACTAAGATTAATGCGCCGCCATGTATAGCATTTACCCTGCTGAATTAACTACCAACCTGGTGATTACTGAAATTGAAAATTAATTGATGACATTTGAGCCCATGCTCCGTTATACATGAGCATCTTATATCGATTATGGAAAACATAGGTTCAAAAATTAATTACCTTATAAGTACTAAGGATGTTGTCGAAATACACCGTGTTCCTCATGCACACCAACAGAACGACAAACCAAAAAACATTGTCATAAAATTGGCCTCACGTATACTTCGTGACAATGTACTCAGCGCCTTTCGACTAGCAAAAGGTCTGATCTCCGACCAACTGAGTATCTCTGGTACCCCGACGCGTATATACATGCATGAACATCTCACATTAAAGAGAAAACTTTTGTTTCGTGACTGCAAAGAAGCAGCCCAAAGGAACAATTATAAATCTGTGTGGGTTAAACATGGCACTATTCTCGTTCGAGAAAAAGAACAATGCAAATCGTCTGCTATTCGATCAAACCAAGATATTGGTAAAATCACACCCGGTGCTGATGCCGCGAAGGATGACTAGCATCCTTATAGGCATTATATTTAATATGTTTTTGTTCTTGCTCATTATTTTTTCTTTGTGTAGTGTATATGTGCCCTGGTCGTATTGTTTAGCTGGTCTTCTAGTTGTGTTGATTTTAATTACGGAAACTCTAGTTGAGCGGTGCGATCGGCATATGCAGGTAATAGTGTTGTCTGGAGATTGTACATGTCACTATAAATGTATGCTTTCTGGAGGTTGTATGTACTTTTCAAAATATGTATCATGTTTGTTTTTTTTGCACCTGTTGGTACTGTACTATAACGGCGTTAATATTGTATCAATGCTTGTTTTTTTTGACTTTATTGGGATCGTCTGATTTCAAAGAGAGCAAATTTAACTATCACATCATGTATTTTGATTATAACTGTAATATTATTCTGGTCGGCCACACTTCTGTAATGCTCATTGGATTCCTTCCCCATGAAAATGGCTAATGATAAGTTAACTATATTTTATTATCAAAATTGTAGGGGGCTCCGCACTAAACTGCATGCTCTATACATGAATATTCTAGCAAACTGTTATGATATCATTATACTCACCGAGTCATGGCTCACTTTCGAAATATCAGACTCTGAATTCATTGATGATCGGTACACAGTGTACAGATGTGACCTGGATCGCGAAGCAACTAGGAAAAAGGATGGCGGTGGAACCCTTGTTGCAGTTTTGAAGGGACTCTGATCCAATATTGTTGAACCCGTTTTCCCCTTTTATAAAAGCATTGAGCTCATCATACTACGCTTGCCCAGTGGAACGACAGGAAAATATGATGTAATTAATATGTTTAGCATATATCCCACCCAAAGCACCCGAATGTATTTATGTTGCCTACTTAGAGTCCCTGCAAACCTTGTTGGAGGACGGGCGCGTTCAAAACTTTTACGTATTTGGAGATTGTAATCTTCCTGAGATTGAATGGCTGGCTGGTGGCAACACCACGGCCGCCACGCAACAAATATGTGTTGGTAGTTCCCCTGTTTGCAGGCACTTGAGTATCTTTATGTCTGTGCTCAATCGCTATCAGTACAATAATATTAAGAACTCGAGTGGGAAGATTTTATATTTGGTGATAAGTAACAACGACTGTTCTGTTTTTACACCAACTGATGTATTGTTAAAACCAGATCTCTATCATCCACCGTTGCATATTTTAGTGTCCTGTAAATTGCACAGCAGTGCAATGATGCGTAAAGTAGCTCAAAAGCATAATTATTCTAAGGCTGATTATGAACTCATTAATCGCGATCTGCTCAAAATTAACTGGGATGATGAACTTTACAAAAAGTCAGCAGAAGACGCGCTGAATACATTCTATGAAATTGTTTACAAAATTATTAAAGCCCATGTTCCTCTAAAGACAATTAGGTCTACCAAATTTCCATTGTGGTTTTCGCCATCTTTAATACACATATTTAAAATTAAATTGAAGGCATGGAATAAATGGAAGATCTATCAAAACATATCTGACTATGAACAGTTTTCACTTTATAGGTCCAGATTCTATGCTGACTGCAAGAAATGTTACAGTATAATTTAAAATCAGTGGAAGAGAGTATAAAAGTTAACACCAAATATTTCTGGACTTATGTGTCCAATCGACAATCTAAAGCTCCAATCCCTTCAACCATGCACTATAAGCAGCTGTCATCCACCGATCCTGAGGAGATTTGCAATCACTTTGCAAACTTCTTCCATTCCGTGTACGAACCCTCCACTCTCTCAAATATTCAAACCCAGGACAATGAATATGCTGAGAATTGTTCTCTTGTTAGTAGTCTTGAGGTTAGTTCTGACCAAGTACTCAGTGCCCTTAAATGTTTAGACTGCACCAAAGGACCAGGACCAGACGGTATTCCACCAATTTTCCTTAATAGGGCAGATCAGGCGTTATGTACACCATTACGTATTATTTATAATAAGTGTTTGTCTCAGGGAACTTTTCCAGAAATCTGGAAGCAGGCTAACATTACTCCCGTTCATAAAAGTGGTTCAAAACAGGACGTTGAACATTATCGGCCCATTTCTATACTGTCGGCCTTGTCAAAGCTTTTCGAAAGACTCGTCCACAATCAGTTGTATCCAATTGTCCATGACAAAATACTACAACAACAGCACGGGTTCGTGAAAAGAAGGTCTACAACCACTAATATGATAGCGTTTACAGACTATTTGTTTAATAATATGGACTCTCGTGTGCAAGTGGACGCTGTAGACACTGACTTTCAAAAAGCCTTTGACAGGGTCGATCATGAATTACTTTTGAAGAAGCTAGCATTCAACGGAATCCGCGGGGATCTGTTACGTTGGTTTGTTTCCTATGTGTCCAATAGAACACAAAAGGTAGTGGTCAATGGGTTCCACTCCACCACCGTAACCGCAACGTCAGGGGTGCCTCAGGGCTCTATTCTCCTTTGTTATTACCTAGGGACCTTTGTTATTTATAATTTTTATTATCAATGATATCGACATGTGCTTCCATAACTCTAAATTCCTACTTTACGCGGACGACCTAAAAATATTTAGACCTGTTAGATCAATACTAGACTGCCACTTACTCCAGCAAGATCTTAATCACTTAGCAGAGTATTGTATTAAAAACAAACTTCTACTTAGTATTCCCAAATGTTGCTGCATCAGCTTTACTAAAAATAAAAACCAATTTATACATCCCTATGCACTACAAAGTGAAATCCTAGACAGAGTCAACTCAATTCGTGATCTTGGAATACTGCTCGATAATAAACTTCACCTGGACGCACATGTCGATAAAATCGTAAGTCAAGCTTATCGGATGTATGGATTCGTGATAAGATCAGCAACGAATTTCATCTCCCCGAGCACGTATTTGCATTTGTATCGATCATTAATCCGGTCTCAACTAGAATATGCTGTGCCGGTGTGGAGTCCCTATTACAATAAATATAATGACTGTATTGAGCGTATACAACGTAAGTTCCTGAAAACGATGCATTACCGTTGTACTAGAAGTCGTGTTTACCACCCTTGTAGAGACTTGTTAAAAAAATATAACATGATCTCTTTGAAGTCTAGACATACTTTTCTAGATACTATGTTTCTATATGATCTTTGTAACAACTCATATGATTGTGTGGACATCCGTAACAAGCTGTGCTTTGTTGTCCCTAGAACGATTCAGGGACGTGGGGTGCGCGCACGACCTGTTTTCGCCGTCACTCCTAGTCGCACGAATGCAGGTTTGCGGGCACCTCTACGTCGTCTCACGGGCAATTTCTATAAGTTTTTCTCCAACTTGGATGTATTTGCTCTGTCTGTTGGATCATTCAGAAAAATATTACTTGACACAATCCAGAATCTATGTGAATAATATATTTCTTTAGTGTTCCTTATTGTCTGTAATTAACCTGTATATTATCTCATGCAATTATCTATTCTGTCCGACTTTTACTTCATCAACATTGTCTTTGTCTTTTTGTGTATCTGTGGAGAACGTTGTTGGTTGCACATTTGTATAACTCTTTGTGTTCTATTTCTTGAATTAATAAAATGTGTAATTGTGTTCTTCCGAATAAATAAAATAAAAATAAAATAAAATACAAAGAAGATCTATATTGTTACAATTCAGGAAAAGCTCTACTTCTAATTCTTTGTTCAAAAATCCTTGAATATTTTGATGAACCATCAGGTTGATACTTACTAAGTTACTACCTATTAAAACTCACAAAACATTCGCCTGATTTACTATCTGGCTGCCTAATAATATTGCAAGAGGTCGCCTCCGTTGTCAAAATTTCTAATTTAAATGATTGACAGATTCATTAATTGTAATCAATTTGCTATTTCTGTATAAATTTATATTTTGTACAATTCAACAAATCAGCTCCAACTTGATTTTCACTCCATTCTGTATATACATACAGAATGGAGTGAAAATCAAGTCAAGAGAGCACCTGCTCCGAAGACTACAGAACTACGGAGGTCTACGAGTATATACGTACCTAGTAGAAATAATTTGCATTTGATAATTACAGGTTCAGTCATTGCGACTATACCACCGGTGAAAGGATACAAAACAGAATTTAAAATGACAATTCATAAATTCGACAACAATACTTCTATTTATAATGTAATGAACTCGGCACGTTCGCGTTCGGTAAACAATATACTTACTGAAGAATTCAAGGTTCCCTCACCAGAGAATGGATATAGTAAGTGTGAAACATTATTCTTGAGAACGGACGCATACAAGTGAATTTCCCAGACTGTATATACAGGATGTAAAAGACCTCAACACGAAGCCGTCAACCAAGCATTCTGTACATCAAACTAAGTAACTTTACGCAAAAATTATTGCTGGGAAACGACTTTTCTTTTTGGTCATGTTTTGTGGTAGAACTCAATGTAACGCACTCAAAACATTGTGCTGATGGATGGATTGAATAGTACGGGGGTCGTGGAGGTGTTTAAAGTAAAAATCGTACATTAAAAACGTGTATTTAAAAAAAACTTGTCAAAAAGTCGGAACTTTGACCCCTAATATCTCCGTAACTAGAAGGTTCCCAGGTATGATGTGGAACAAAAAAATTATTACAGTGATGAGAAGAACAAGTGCCTTTCGGCTTCGTTAAGAGGTGTTTTACACCCTTTATATAAAAGCGTATTACGAGTACACTTGAGAATATACATATAGGTACTTGACGAAAACCCGCAATTTAACCTGTATCAATCAATAGCTGGCATCAATACAAACAAGGTTTATATTTATGACCAAACCTTTTAAAGCGTCACAAAACTCTAAGGCCTAAATTCCTGCTGCGCTGATGTCGCTCGCCTGGATCATTCCCACTAGTTCTACTACACAGTTCTACGGTAGAACTAGTGGGACTTTTTTTTCCCACTAGTCCTACGATTTCAGGTGGTACAAAATCGTAGAGCTAGTGGGAACAAAAATTCCCACTAGTTCTACTGTTCTCCTACTACGTGTCGCTACTGTATTTCTCGCTGACGTGCTCGACCGACATCAGCCTAGCAGGAATTCAAGCCTAAACGTGCCGCAACGCAGAACTCTATTACGTAACAATATGTACTTACGTGTTTCGCCCAATGTACGTCAATGTAACAACATGTTTTGTTGCGGTAGTGTGTGTAGACTTGTGTCATGAAATATTCATTTGCTGTTTATTTACTAAGAACAGTGAAATGATCACTGATGGAGCTACATACATACCTCACATGAGTGTTTTCGACTTTTATTGTTTGTTTCAGAATACTACGTTGAGCATTTGGAGAAATACACAGCAAACCAAGCAGTTAGCTTCAACTGCTCAAATAGTAAGTACCTACCTAGTACCTACTTCTTAGACATACCTACGCGTGTCCACGTGTGTCGTGCGTGTGATGTGCGTGTGTCGTGCGTGTGACGTGCCAATACGCCAATCCGTATGTAATACGCCTTGTAGTAGGGGAAAGCGGGGCTATTGGGGCCCTGTGAGGAAAAGTTAAATAAACCGGACAACAGCCAACCGGCAGGTTAATAGGATTCCGTGCATCAAATTATAATAACAATATTTTTAGCGCTAATTTATATTATCTTTTATTTTTCGGACGGGAAATCATTAAATGGGGACGCTCTGGGCGGAGCGGAAGGCAGTGTCAGACTTTTACTGACTAAAACCCATCCATGTTCCTTCTTAGCCCTTTGTGTTCTAGGGCCGCGGTATCTTATTCGAACAATCCCGCAGCCACGCTTATTTATATCTAATCTCATTTGTCTACACTCAAGCTCAACAGCAAAACTAAATTTGATTTTCATAGTAAGTATACCTAAATACATAGTTACTGTTGCAGTTTAATGTAAAAGTCTCATATCTCAAAAACTAAATAGGGTATTGAATTATATTCAAACAATTTTTTCGAAATTCTCCTCTTACTTTAGAAATTAGAGGACATCATTTTTACGATTTTTGAAGCCAATGTCTCATCAACCATTGAATAAAAAAAACCGGCCAAGAGCGTGTCGGGCCACGCTCAGTGTAGGGTTCCGTAGTTTCCCGTCCGTCACAATAAGTGTTCCCACTTATGAGTTTAAAGGTGGGTATCCATTATGTAAAAATGCTTGCATATACGAATATACTACAAACTTAGTCCAGAAATTATTTTGTACAACTTTTTCTTTTTTGTACAAAAACTGTTGTTTCCATCAAGTTCAAAATAACTTTCCTAGAAAGTCCTTATAAAGTTCTACTTTTCGATTTTTTTCATATTTTCTAAACTTATGGTTCAAAAGTTAGAGGGGGGGGGACACATTATTTTTTACTTTTGGAGCGATTATTTCCGAAATTATTGACATTATCAAAAAATGATTTTAGAAAACCCCTATTCATTTTTAAATACCTTTCCAACAATATATCACACGTTAGGGTTGAAATTAAAAAAAAATCACTTCCCACTTTACATATAGGGGGGCTACCCTAATAAATCATTTTTTTCCAATTTTTATTTTACCACTTTGTCGGCGTGATTGATATACATATTGGTAAGTACCAAATTTCAGCTTTCTAGTGCTAACGGTCACAGAGATTAAGCGAGGACGGACAGACGGACGGACGGACAGACTTGGCGAAACTATAAGGGTTCCTAGTTGACTACGGAACCCTAAAAAAAAGTGTTTCAGAAACCTTTTTTTTTTTAATGGGACATCTCCAATCATCCAACCGCTCTGGGCGGAGCGGAAGGGAGTGTCAGACAGACTTTTACAAGACTAGTTTAAAAGAGCCGTCACCTCACACAATTTACATTTAATGTTGTTTTCAATAATACGTCCTCGAAAACTGGCTCATAACGACACTACGGTTAGGTTCAACATGCAATGTGATTCAGACTCGTGGATTTTTAATGTTTCACCAGATGTGCGGAAATAAAAAATCAAACCTTTCCTTGCAAAATATACTATGTCAACTTTAGAACTATATACTTACAAATGGTTTAAAAAGCTTGTTCTAAGTGAAGTTATTGCGATGTTGTATGTACCTTAGCCACCCAGCTTACGATTACTTACCGAATAACCTATAGGTGCCTCTATTCTAATGTAGTACCGTAACTAACGTAATAGCGCGACCGAGGAATATTCCACCGTGGTCAGTAATACAGTTTATACTAGTACGTAGTACGGGGAACAAAGTGAATCAGTTCTTTAAAAAACTAATAACATCTTAGTTAGAATTAATTAATGAAACTGTTAATAGAATAATTTAAATGATTGTGCTAGGTTGTTTGATAATAATTAAATATATAAGTACCTATATTCTTTTTTTATTTGCATATAACATATGTTAAGTATATGCAAATAAAGAATTTATATTCATATATTATTTTGCTTCTTTTTCAACCTGGCGAAAGCAAAGCGCGAAAAAAAGGAAATTAAAACATAGTTTCTTAATAATGCATGACAAAAAAAATTAAGACCGACTTCCAAAAACAAAAAGAAGTCAAAAATAAGTTTAGCTTCAGAATTCGGTGACCTTTGTTTGATTTATTTCGTTTTTTTATCATCGTCTTCTGAAGCTAAGGCTATTTTTCCCTTTTTTGTGTTTTTGAAGTCGTTTTTATTTTTTGAAAAAAGTTTTTTAATTTTCCATTTTTAGTTATACCTAAACCAACATTTGCCATGAATTTATTTTACGTTGTTAACAATAACATCTGGGTGTATTGTACACATCTGCGTACCTCCTCAGAGCATATTGCAGCAATCATGACAGATTTACCATCTAGTTTTGAAGAGTTCCAGTGTATATCTCCGAAGATCAGCATCAGATCTTTGCCAAATTTAAATGGGAGCACCTCAGGGGTCAAATAAAAAAAGAATTTCGAGAATCGGTCCACAAATGGGAGAGAAATCGGTGAACATACAGAAAAAAAAAGAAATACATACATTCGAACATCGAACCTCTTCACTTTTTTAAGTCAGTAAAAATACTTTTCGTTTCATTATTTTTTTCTTTGAAAGTGTATTGAAAGACGTCATTTCATACACGTGGGCATTTGTGACTACAGTTCTCGGCTCCGTAACAACCTCGCCTGCGGCTTAGGTGTAAAATCCGTCTCGACTGCTACAACACAGTTTCCCCACGTCATCAAAATGTACTATTTTGAACCCTTTTTTTTCGGATGGAAATTATCAAATGACTCCTCCCGCTCTGGGCGCAGCAGGAGGGCCGAGGGAGTGTCAGACTTTTACTGACTAAAACCCATCCATGTTCCTTCATCGCCCTTTGTGTTCCGGGGCCATGGTATCTCTTTCGAACAGTCCCACAACCCCGGCAGGTATCGGCTCTTGCGGACCCCTTCCTATTGCTGACTCTCTTTGAGGCGCGCGTGGAACATGAACGCGCCGTCGACACGGCCTGTCGTCACCGTCTACAGGCCCGCCCCTACGGCGGCCGGGGGCCACGTGGCGGCCCCCAACGCCCGGGTTGCCCCCCCCCCCCCCTCAATTATACATTACGAGTAGGTAGGTTGCCGTGTGGTATCCGGCAGAGTAGAATAGAACCAACCCATCACACTCACGGGTGTCGTATAAGGCGACTAATGTCTGAGGCAGAACACCTCGCCTCCGTAGACCTGAGAACGGGCAGCAGCGTTTTCTGTTAGTCTTTCATCACTGCGATCTCCAATCCGCCTGCCAAGCGTGGAGATTACGGCAAATTCCTCCCATCATGGGAGAGGCTTATGTCCAGCAGTGGACATTATGGGCTGATGTAGTAGTGTAGTAGGTAGGTACATCCCATAAATAAAACCAAGGTCAGTTCCAGTCCAGGGGCGCTTTTACAACTTGCCACTTCTAATATTATTATGATTTTACAGACGCACAGATCGGAGTGATAGAGCCAACAGGATACATAATTGCAACGTATGTCAAGTTGACTTTTTCCTGGATGTTCACTAAAGAACAAACTGGCAGCATGTTATGTTGTTTAAACTACCATACTTACCGTGTTGGAAATAAAACGGTTGTAGAACGTGCTGTCACTAACATTACTTTATTGATATACGAGGAACCGGTAAACCAGGATAATGTGAAGGGTAAGTGTAATACTTATTAGCACAACTTGCGCTGTGCGTCCATATTTATTTATTTATATGGTACTTTAACGACTTACTCTCTAAAACATCTAAGACATTTAAATCACAAACAATTTAAGGTGGAGTCGTGAAAATCCCCCTGCGTCGAATCCCTTTACGTCGACTCGTGAAACAAATGACATCTGTTTTAAAAAGTTTACGCTTGACCACGAGATTGGAAAAGTACACATATAACAAAAAGTGAAAGGCTTTCATTTGCAAATAAAATTATATTTATTTTACACAAATTATACATTTAATATTTTAGGAGACAACAAGGCTATTCTAAATTAATTTATCTAATTAGTAACTAATATGTATTGACTGAAATCATCTTTTTGGCGACCAAAGTACTAGGCTTGCATACATTCAAGGGAGTCTACCTCATGTTCTGTGGTCTACCTACATATTTTACATAATTGAAATAAAGGTTAAACTAATTATCGAAATACCATCTTCAATAATTCAATTCATGGAAGTTTAGTACCTACTTTTTGTCTGTTTACTGTACAGATCTTGTGCAAAACGTATACGGAAAAAAAAGTCGTTTCCGCAATATCTTTTGCGTAGTCAACGAAGTATTCTGTACATCAAACTAAGTAATTAGTTTGATGTACAGAATACTTCGTTGACAGCTTCGTGAAGGGTCCGTTTACACCCTGTATTAAAGATAGTTTTTTCTGTTTGCGACACGTTGCGCTTAAATTCTTTACCCTAACAAAAGTACTACATCATCAGCCTACAGCAGTTCACTGCTGGACATAGGCCTCCTCAATAGCACGGCATTCAACTCGATTCTCGGCAACTCTCATCCATTTGCTACCAGCTACCCTGCCAGCCAGCCTGAGGGCATTCCCACCTTTATACGCTTGCCGATTCGCGTTCTCCACTCAACTACACGTGTATCCCAATGTTTATCGGTTATATGGCCGGTCCATTGCCACTTCAGCTTACTTATTCTGTGAGCTATGTCGACAACTCTAGTTCTGTGACAGATCTCCTCGTTCCAAATGCGATCCCTCAGAGAGACTCCAGGCATAGCCTGTTCCATAGCTCGCCGAACGACCTTGAATGTATGGACCAGCCGAGCCGTGAGTGCTCACATTCTGGCCCCGTAAGTCATAACAGGCAGGACGCACTGGTTTAAGACTTTACTCTTTAGGCTCTGTGGATTACGTGACGAGAAGACCCGAAGAAGTTTTCCAAATGCCCAGCTGCCCAGCGCAGCTGAATTCTTCTGTTAGTCTCCCTCTTCAAGTTGTTCTAACCAAACTAGGCCATCCGGCTTACCAAACTAGGCCATCTGCTGCAATTCGTGCAGCGATCCAGCCAACAAAAGTACTAGGCTAGCAGGAATTGAAGATGGTATTTGAATCACAAGTTAACTGTAACAATATTAAACAGTAAGTAGTTACCTACACCTACTTAGATACCAGGAACGTAAAAATACACAACTCCTTGAACTTATGCTAGCCTAGTACTTTTTGGTGGGTTATCAATGTATTATTTAAAATACGGATAACCGGATGAGCAAAATAACTTTATTAATTAAAAAGCCGTTTTTCGTTTTAAATGTGACTGTACTCTGTGACAGCTATGTCGAGGCGAAACAAAAGACAGTGCATCAAAACCAAGAAAAATCACAAGTCGACATAAAGGGATTCGACGCAGGGGGAATGATTCGGAGTCGTGGGCTATTCCGCCCGATCAGTTAATTATTTTAGCTTAAATCATGCGGAGGCGCCGAGCCACGCCCCTTTTAATGTAAGGCCTAGTAGGGAAGCGTCAACTTAGCGCACAAAATAACAATAACTCTCGTTGGCGTGCGTCGTGGCGGGGCTAGTGAGCGTTTCTATGTTGTAAGTGCAAGCAAAAATTAGCTTAGTGGTGATCAGGCGGGAGTGTCCTAGATAGTACCTACGAAGTGCACGGCACTCACATACATAATTATAAAAGGGCAAGTACCATTACGTAAATAATTTAAGTTATACAATAAAAATATAAAAAAAATTGGCTGTGTACATTAAGCCGGTGGGAAATACAGAATTACTTGACAAAAAAAAATGTTTAAATTTAAAATTAAAAGGCTGAAAATATATAATAAAATGGAGTAATAATTAACAATCAATCTGAGCCGTTTGTTTTTACCCAACTACGGCAAAGCCAAAAGGGAGGGATGAGATTTTCGCAATCAATTAAAATCAAAAATCAAAATCAAAGCATTTATTTCAAGTAAGCCAGTTACAGGCACTTTTGAATTGTCGAAACAAAGATGAAAATTAAATGTAGCTACAGTCCCAGTCACAAGACATAAAAACTGTGAAAGTACTGTAGTTGCCCATTCCCTAGCGTAGATCTCTATGGAGAAGAACGGGCAAGAAACTCCATGGACACTCTTTTAAATCAGAATATTGTTACAAAATCTTGGTTACATCATTCACGTTGAGATGGTATATTATGTGAGAACAATGTAGCAAGATGTGCACGGTAAAAGTGTCCACAGCAAAAACACACAAACAAAAAAAAAATACAATTCAAAATAATTCATTCAAATAAGCCATGGCAACCAAGAGATGACCAGTCACAACTGACAGCGCCCGTTCACGGACATGACGCATGGATCAGCACCATTCAACTCAACCATTTTGAAGGGAACTAAATGATCCGACACATGCGCCACCATCAGCGAGACAATTGAGTGAGCATGACATACTCCAAACTGCCAGGGCACATTCAAGTCAAGAAAAGACGTAGGTTTCTAGTGAATGATAGCTTTCTAGTACATAGTACTCACACAATATGGGCTATGCATTTATATAATACTAAAGAGATTGATTCTATACAATGCAAAGATAGTTGTACAATCTTCAGCAGCTCCAACAATACAATTTAATGCTATCAATTTATGCGCCCCTGTCCATGTGGAGCAGGACCAGCATTGAGCCAAGCATTTTTATCAGCGATATAATCGCTCAACTTGTAATATGCTTGCTTACATAGTGTGCGTTTAATGCATGTTTTAAATTTCGTCTCATTCAGTTCAAGAATACTTTGTGGAATTTTATTATAGCATCTCAAACAGTACCCCATGAAAGATGAGTCTACTTTAGCGAGTCTGAAACCTGGCTGAACTAGTTGGTCCCTATTTCTAGTACTGTAATTATGTCTGTCACCCCTTTTACCAAAAAGGTGCAGATTTTTTCTGACGTACATTATGTTTTCGTAGATGTATTGACAATGTACCGTCATGATGCCAATATCCTTAAACAGTTCCCTTAGAGAATCGCGCCTACGAAGATTATATACGGCTCTGATGGCTCTTTTCTGCAGAATAAATATAGACTCAATATCTGCAGCCCGTCCCCACAGCAAAATGCCATAAGACATTATACTATGAAAGTAACTAAAATAAACCAGTCTAGCGGTATCTACATCAGTATACTGACGGATTTTTCTAATGGCATAGGCTGCTGAACTTAGCCGCCCCGCAAGAGATGTCAAATGAGAACCCCATTGTAGCCTTGAATCAAGCGTAATCCCCAGGAAAACCGTTTTATCTACGAATTCAAGTTTCTCTTTATTCAATATTATATCACAATCACTACTTTTAACATTCGGTAAAGCAAATCTTATGCATTTGGTTTTTTTTTCATTTAAGAGGCCGGGGAGCGTGAATTTGTCCATACAAACGTAATACCAAAATCATTTTCAGTCTGAGCATATTTCCACCTTAATATGCTGTTATTCGGAACAAGATGGTAATTACCTAGGTTTCTATTGTTTTTTTTTGCAAAATACTTACCAAGAGCGAAATGCAAACAGATTGAATATCTCACATTTTTACAGTTTAAATACGATGTTTTCATCTCATCTGTTCTATATTAAAAACGGTAGTATTTGTAATATTGTTCAAATGGAAACATGTGTTATATTGTTAAGTTAAATAATATTTAAAAAAAAATGGAAAAGCATTGAGTTTTCATTCATCATTTTTGGTATTACGGCACACATTCAAATTAATCACAAATGTTCATCGGAAGTCGTGCTATCGCATCAAGCATTGAGCTGGGGCGGGGCGCGGGACAGAACATTTGGATGTGTTGAGTATAGTGACAAATGTATATGTGTGCGTGCGCACCTCGCCACCCGGCCGGGCCGGGCAATTCGTTCGTCAATGTTAGACGATTACTTGATTGCATTGTGCGTGCCGCGTGCGTATTTGTTTGCCAATTGTATCGTAATATTTCTGACACTTCTTGACCTATGCTACGGATTTGGATTTAGATTTGCCTTGTGATTTGGAATCGAGTAACCTACCTACCTACTTTATTACGACTTTTGTTTCGTTTACGGACTTCGATATTTGCTTACGATTTGGTTAAATTTAGGTTACAAAACAGGTACCTACATAAACATAATTATATAAAGGTTAGCAACATGGACTCCTAACGTTGGGATATATCTCACAGTAAGTATCTACCTACCTTTTTGTTTTCATCATTTTTTTAAACTCAGACCAAGAAAATACCTGCCTATCTACACATATTTTATCTCGTTCATAATCGAAATTACATTACACTGGGTTAGTACATACTGAATTAGATGTGTTTAGGATTCAAATGTCCGACTAATAGGTTTCATTCATAATCATAACGGGTACCTACCTACCGACTAAATTATGTTTTATTTTACAAGCTTTGATATAGTTTCACGTGTCCCGATGTTTGTCTGTAATCTGTAAGTAATCAAATCTTGCAAGTAAAATTTGATCCACTTCCCGATTACCGATTGAGCTGAAATTTTGCACGCATAAGTAGGTATATCGCGTGACAATGCTGTAGGTGGCCATAGGAATTCTGTAATGTAACGACGTAACCCCATCGAGTTTGAACTTGTTTGATTCGTCGTGACGAGTACTTTGTCTTTAGGTTATATCCAGGGTCTGATGATGGAGTTAGAAGGTGTCCATGGGAACTCCGTTATAAAACGACATAACCCCATCGAGTTTGGGCTCGTATGATTTGTCTTGACGAGTACTTTGGTGCTAGGTGGTATCCAGGGTCTGATAATGGAGCTGGAAGGTGGCCATTGGAAGTCCGTAATAAAACGACATAATCCCGTCGAGTTTGGGCTCGTTTGATTGATCTTGAAGAGTAAATTGGTCCTAAATGGTAATCAGGGTTTGATGATGAAGCTGAAAGGCGGGCCAAAGGATCTTCGTAATAAAACGACGCAACTGCTTCGAGTTTGGGCTCGTTTGATTCGTCTTGATGAGTACCTACTACCTACCTACTACCTACCTACTATCTACCTACTATCTACCTACTACCTACCTACTACCTACCTACTACCTACCTACTATCTACCTACTATCTACCTACTACCTACCTACTACCTACCTACTACCTACCTACTACCTACCACCTACCTACCACCTGCCTACCACCTGCCTACCACCTGCCTACCACCTCCCTACCACCTGCCTACCACCTGCCTACCACCTGCCTACCACCTGCCTACCACCTGCCTACCACCTGTCTACCTCCTGCCTACCACCTGCCTACCACCTGCCTGCCACCTGCCTACCACCTGCCTGCCACCTGCCTGCCACCTGCCTGCCACCTGCCTACCACCTGCCTACCACCTGCCTACAACCTGCCTACCACCTGCCTACCACCTGCCTACCTCCTGCCTACCACCTGCCTACCACCTGCCTACCACCTGTCTACCTCCTGCCTACCACCTGCCTACCACCTGCCTGCCACCTGCCTACCACCTGCCTGCCACCTGCCTGCCACCTGCCTGCCACCTGCCTACCACCTGCCTACCACCTGCCTACAACCTGCCTACCACCTGCCTACCACCTGCCTACCACCTGCCTACCTCCTGCCTACCACCTGCCTACCACCTGCCTACCACCTGCCTACTACGTGCCTACTACGTGCCTGCCACGTGCCTACCACCTGCCTACCACCTACATACCACCTGCCTACCTACTTTTAGGTTCTAGGATACTTATGCCGGTTTCCTTTCCTCACGATGTTTTCCTTCACCGTTTTGTTTACACAAAGTAATGCGCCTGCCTGGGTTCGAACCTAAGTCTATGGGCGCGGGACAAATACAACACACGGTATATCGTCACATCCTCGTCAGCGCAATGATATACCGTGTAACCTAAATTGCACTTTATTTCCATGCATTTTGTATGATATTTGAATGGAATAGGAAGCCGCCCGCGCCATGTCTGCGCCCGACGCCTCTTGTATTTGTCCCGCGCCTTACTGTTCGTAAGTCGGGGGCGCCACCACTGAGCCACCCGAGGGTCTAAAATGGCCGCTTTATCAGAATCGTAATATGAATCACGTTAAAAATTTAATATTCTTAAAATGGACTTTAACCTCATTAATATAAAGTCCATTTTAAGAATTTTAAATTTTTGACGTGATTCATACTAAGATTCTGCGTGGATTCTGCTAAAGCGGCCATTTTAGACTCGCAGTACGTAAGTACTTTTATTTCAGATTTTCAGGCAAACCGTATATACCGAGTAGTAATAACCCAGATTTTTTTTCAACAAAGCCTAGATTTTGAGTTAATCTAACATTTGAGATAAAAACATTGTAGACAGATTTCCTAAAAACGCATTACTATTCTGGACATATACTAACGATTGCACAAAGTAACTAACAAAAATAAAGCAAATAATAAACATGATAACTACTAAAAAGGTAAACACCAAACACTATTAGCACACGCATAGGTACACTCTATTCACACACGCTCACGCGCGGCTACGCAACGGGTCGGGGAGTGTGAAACAGAGACAACAATATTTCAACGTGTTTTTGCCTTCGCTTCGAATTGCAGTTGCGAGTGGACGGCGCCGCACTCTTAATACCAAATTGTTTGCTGTGAACCAATTTTGGACCTGAAGTAGGGCATTATTCACGTCATCTAGATTTTGGGCCCGCCTATTTATCTTAAAAATTAGGGAAGTGTCATCAGCAAATAACACCATATTTTGAGGTTGGTTTTTCAGTAAATAGGGTAGATCATTTATATATACTAGAAAAAGGAAAGGACCCAATATTGAGCCTTGTGGAACCCCCATTTTTACTTTTAACCCCTGTGAATTAACACCATTTATTTGAACATGTTGTTGTCTATCATTCAAATAAGATTTTACCAAACTAAGTGCAAGTTTACCCAGCCCGTAATGCTTAAGTTTCAAAAGTAATGTGTCGTGATTTACGCAATCAAACGCTTTGGAGAGGTTACAAAAAATTCCTATGGCGTCTTGTGACTCTTCCCACGCAGTAAATATGTGCTTTAATAAGGTTACACCGGCGTCAGTTGTACAACGTCCCTTGGTGAAGCCATACTGTTGATCATGTAAGATTCTGTTGGTGTTAAAATGATAGAGCATTTGATTAAGCATTACTTTTTCAAAAACCTTGCTAAAAACTGGTAACACGGATACAGGTCTATAATTATTAGTATCTTTACTGTCCCCGGATTTGAAAAGAGGTATGACTTTACTGTATTTCATTAAATCAGGGAAAACTCCTTGGTCTACACATAAATTAAAAATTAAAGCTAAGTAAGGGGCTATAGTCTCAAGTATGGATGTACAAACTTTGACAGACATTCCCCATAGATCTTCGGTTAGTTTGATTTTTATTTGCCGGAAAGTTTTAATAACAATCATAGGGTTAATGTGTTTAAATTTAAATTCAACCAGGCAGAAAGACACATTCGCTTTTAATAACCCAATTGAGAGTTCAGGTGAGGAAATAAGAGCCTCCGTTGTTTTTTGTGGTATATCGGTAAAGAACTTTACAAATTCTTGAGCTACTTCCTGATTAGAGCTTTTAGGACCACATGCTGTATCTAATGTGTAGCTAGTGTTACGTATTTTCTTCCTGTTAGTCTCGTTATTTATAACTTTCCAAACTGTCTTTATTTTATTTTCTGCTGTTTTGATCTTGTTGCTAATGTGCAGTGCTTTAGCAACCTTGCATGTATTTCTAAAAATGTTTGAATACTTAGCAACATACTTGTTAAAAGTTTCAGTGTTTATAAAAGGCTTAAGGCCATAAAGCTCAAATAGTCTTTCCCTACTTTTTCTGATACCTCTAGTTGCCCAATCACTAAATATGAATTTAGGGCAAATACTTTTTGTCTTCTTTTCAAAAGTTTTATTGAATTCCGTGTGAACTATTGAAAAGAAACGATCATACAATTGATCTATATTAATATCATCAAGGCCCATAACGCTTAACTTGTTCTGTAGCAAAATATTATACCTATTTAATCTGCTAGAAGTTATAGGTCTAAATTTAATTTGAACTTTTTGCGATGGGGGTGTATTACACCTGAAGGTTACAGTTTGTCCGCTATGGTCAGAGGGTAGACAATTTACTATTGCTTTATCTAAGTAATCACAATCGCAGAAAATATTATCTATACAAGTAGCAGAAGATGGAGTGACTCTAGTAGGTTCTGTAAAAGTGTTGGTCAAGTCAAATGACTTAAAAAGATTTAATAAGCGACTGCTATTTGCACATTCTTCTAAAATATTGATATTAAAATCACCACAAATAATTGTAGATTTATTACTGACTGCAAGTTTTGCCATCACATCTTCCATTATTGATTCAAATAAAGAAAAGTTTTGATAGTTTGGGGGTCTGTACACACACACAATTACATGCTTATCTAGCTCAACACAGGACAGTTCAACGCAATGTTCAACCGAGAGACCTACTATGTCATTACGTTGCTTATATTTAAAACAATTTCTTATTAGGGAACCTCCACGAAGCATACTTTTACGGTTAAAGCAGCTACCCACCATATAGTTCTCATAATTGATAAGCATTTGGTAATCCTTAAGCCAATGTTCAGTAAAACAAATAATGTCAAACTTACTATTTTCTAAAAACAATTCAATTTCTAATAATTTGGAAGAAATGCCTTGGATATTTTGGTGGAATAATTTCAAAGTGTTCTGCTGAGGCCCTTTTTTACTAACTAATTGAGTGCAAGAAGATACGTTGGTAGGATTAACAATATTGTTAATCGTACCTCCTGTTGTCTCATTTCCTAGTTTAAATTAATTTTTGGAGTGAGGCTGGAGACACCCGTACCATCCTCAGACAACAAGACCCTATCACTAATACTAATATACCCTAATTGAGAATTCTCCACGGTGACACATGGATCCTCCTCAGTACAATGTTTGTAAACATTTATAGCACTAGTGCTATATTCACTTAAAGTCACCTGTATATTAGTATTACTACTAATAGTCGCAGTGTTAATAATAGAACTAAACTTAGACATACTATTTATGTCTGTGTGAATATTATAAGCTAATAGCCGCGCTATTTTGTGTCTACATCTAATAGGTAGATACACCTTACCCCGTGTCGACTTCAGTTTACCAACAATAGTGTTGATATCCAGATATATAAGTCTGTCACTATAGTGACCTACTAAAAAATGTACATGGTTATTTAACATATGTATATAATTGTTTTTTCTATTACCCAAATTTTCAAAAAATGGAAAACCACACAATATTATTTTGTTACAATTTAACTTCAACAACTCTGAAACACAGTCAGTGATGTCTTCCTTTTTAATCTTAGAACTATTACCAACACATATAGTAATGGTGGTACTAGGATCACAAACAGTCTCTGTTACTGATGCCATAATCTGTTTGTAGGTTGATCCTGGCATGCAATAATTTTGCGTACAATAACTCAGGTTATTACTGATTAATTTCCCTAACCCTCTACCTATACTCTCAGAGAACATAACTGAAAGATTAGAACCAAGACTATTAGGTGAGACCAAATTACCTAAGTCAGGTATTGTATGTTGGGTGGAAATACAGTCCTGAGTACTCACAGCTAGGGACGGGTCCTCCGTTGCCTCAAGCTGTAGGGCATCATTGCTGGATTCCCTCTGACAAGTACACTGAGTGTTGCTGAGAGTCAGCGAGTCCACTTTGTCTACCAATGCATTTATAGCAAGAATATGCTCTTTAATTTGATTTTCCGAGCATTCATATTTATTACATAAAGATTTTAGTGACTTATTAAGAGCCTGTATTTCTGATTGTAAGCGCTGAGTGTCAATTTCATAAATATTTATACTATCTTCCAATTTAATCTGATAGTTATTTAATTTATTAACTAGAGAAACACGTTCCTTCCCTTATTGAATATTTTTGGAAAGGTGTTTTTGTTGTTTCTTGTATTTATTACATTTTTTAATTATTCTATTTAAACGTGCATATTTCTTAATTTTATTTTTACTAATTTTGTGGCTGTTAATGTAGGTATGATGTACCTAACCTACCTATATTATGTTTGTTACAGTTTTTTTTTTTGTAATATAGGCAAGTAGTGCTTACTGTAACCACAGAATAGATAATAGTACTAGCGATAGCGTACAGAAGTTGCACTCCGTTGATCTTGAAGAAAGCCGACATTTTAAATACCTAAACTGGGCGCGCTCGATCTAAATTGTGCCTTGACGCCACGCGTTAGCGTATTTTATTCGGCATCTCACTGCTTAGTGGTCAATCGGTAGGGTTGCCTCAAGTACTTTAAATGAAATACTACCAACATTTTTGTACTTTAATGTAATATTAGATACCTACACAAATGTTAACTAAAACTTATTTAATTACAATTGTTTTACTCTATTACAATGTCTCATAAATTTCTTGCCTTCTCTAGAATAACGATTACTTACTCAGCATAAATGCGAAATCTAACAAATTCAAATTCAAATTCAAATTCAAAATAATTTATTTCAATCCATTTAGGATCATAATTGCACACACACACTTGAAATACAAATTGACAATTATAAAATAACAATTACAGCATTTACACTTATAATCATATAAATTAAAATTAAAATTCCAAAATTAAAATGTCAGACTAAATAAAAATTAACAATTATAAAAATTAAAATTCGAAACACATTATGTAACTAAAACAATAATTAATTTAATAGACAATACAAATTAAAACTTATGACTAGTAACACACCTGCCTCTGAGTCATTTGTTTGTTTGTCATAACATTAACCATATAACAATGGTTAATGTACCGACAATCAAACCTGTTCGCAAATACGCTCAGGATGGTGTTGGAGGTAGCCCGGAGCCTACGCCCCAGAGATGCGCACCGCTTCCGCATCGTCGTGTAGAAACAGTCGACACGGGCGTCGGCGAACATTCCCGAGGCGCTGCAGTGCCGGGGCAGCCCCAACAGCACCCTGAACGCATTATTATACTGAACACGGAGAGCGTTGTACTGCTTTTGGGTATATGACCCCCACAGGCTGGCCGTGTACAGGGACGTACAAAACGCTCTGAAAAGAGTTATTTTGACGGCCCCCGAGCAACGAACAAACCTCCGGTACAAACAAATAATTTTAAAATAAAATCTGACAGGAAGCATGGACATGGTGAAATTAATATTTTTTATTAAACTGACCAGAATATTATAGTATTAGTATTATTAAATATTTAAACATACACGCAACAGTTTATCCGGCTTGTCATTTACACTAATAATGATTAAAGATCTAATCAGTCAGTTAACAAACACGAAGTACGAGTAGGTACGCGATGCAAGCGACCAGTCGAAAGAGCACGAAAAATTAACGCGGCATACGTACGTACGGCTGGAGCGCGACAGCCCTAAAGAGCTTGCATATTCAATATGCGCGAAGCGTTAGGTAATTATCTCATACCTACACACGGAGTGCAATAGCCCTGCTGTAACTAAGTGTTTGTTTATAGAGTCACAACCAAACCTAATCTAGTGATCGTGGTTTAATAATCGAGCGTTATAGGTCGCGGCAAGTACCTAACTCTAGCGCTGACCGTTATTGCGCAGAAGTAAAAAATAAGAATGTCATGGGGCGTGCGTTGCGCCGATTGGCTCTCCAGTCGTATAACATGCGCAGCTATCTAATGAAACGTGGAGGGGACGTTTCGTTCAGCGCTAGAGTTACGTGCCGCGACCTGTATCATTCCTCATGACCCACTTGGATCTTTTAGTGCGTAGCCGTAGTCGGAACTAACGCGGCCAACAGATCCATGCTTCCCTGTCATCAATTGTAGCACTTCGCCGATCAGTCACTGTATGTTTAACTATACCTAAAGCTGCAAACACCACCCGTAAGGTAACGTACGCACTGATAGGCTTGCTTAGCGCCTAATGGCAAGCGAGTCTCGTAGGCTGTATGGATGTAGCGCGCAGTGCATAACATAATTTATTTCAAACTATTTACAATGGCGTTTAGATTGATACCTTATAAACTAACATAAGTTTATAGTAAGCTAAGCTACTCGCTAGCTTCTAGGCGCTAAGCAAGCTACCTATCAGTGCGTTCGTATCCTGAAGTTCAGTTTCCACCAAATTGGAAAGGAGTGGTACGTAGAGGAGATGAGCGGGGATTGCCCAATCATCACCATCGCTTCTCTCGCCTCGGCTGTCATTGGTCGAATCTTGCAGGTCTTCGCGCCACTCTGCTCGTATTTGTTTTGGTGAAAACCAGACCTAATGCAGCGCCCTACGTGACTAGCTCGGCTGGAAGGGCTCAGGAGTTCGCTTGATTTCATCTGCCTAGCCTTTTCCCAACTTTGTTGGGGTCGGCTTCCAGTCTAGCCGGATGCAGCTGAATACCAGTATTTTACATGAAGCGACTGCCTATCTGACCTCCACAACCCAGTTAGTACCGGGTAATACGATACCCTTTGGTAAGACTGGTTGTCAGACTTTTTGGACTTCTGACTACCTAACGGCTGTCAAAGATCTACAAATGACAGCCGGGACCAACGGCTTAACGTGCTTTCCGAGGCACGGAGGGAACTCGGTATGTAATGGGCGGTCACCCATCCACAGACCAACCTAGGCAAGCACGGCTTAACCTAACGATCGACTCGAGCGGCTTGTATTCTAGAGTTCGCTCGATTATATCTTTAAAATACTTACTCGGCTCGTTATGTTGCAAGAAAAACGTGATTTATTTCATTTATACATCTTGATTTATTTTATTTACTAGCTGTTGCCCGCGGCTTCGCCCGCGTGAAGTTCGGTAACTGTCCCACGGGATCATACTAAAGGGATAAATAGTACCCTACATGTTAATCCAGGTTATAAACTATCTATGTGCCAAATTTCATAATCATCACAATTATAATCATCAAAATCGCTATCACAATCACCATCACTATCACCATCATTATCACTGTCACAATCACAATCACCGTCACCATCATCGTTATCACAACAACCATCACCATCACTATTCCAATCACAATCACTATCACTATCACAATCACCATCATCGTTATCACAATCATCACAATAAATCAACAATAATCCTGTGTAGAAGTTGAATCCGCCATCTTTTGGATCTAAAAATAAATGCCATATTCGTAATCAGCACCAATGTTAATCACGGAATCGACACCCATATTGATTTTTAGACTTTTCGACCCCATCGCACCCCAACAGGGGATGATGGTATTTCAGGTCCGCCACATTAAATCTTAAAATCGTTGTTTTTGTAATACACCCGACCCAATACACCATACAAACAATACCAAACCCATTTCCACCTTTAGGGGTTGAATTCTGAAAAAACCTGAAACCCATTTCTACCCATTTATCGATAGGAGTACTCCTGTGAAGTTTCGAATAAAACAGTCTAACTAATCTTGTTTCCCCATACAAACTTTTGACTCCCGTTTCATCCCCTTAGGGAGTTAATTTTGAAAAATCCTTTCTTAGTGCACCGTTGGACCAGACGCGTGGTAATTTTTTAATCTCTAGACCCAGTGGTTTGGGCTGTGAGTTGATTTTCAGACTTTGTCACCCCATTTCTCCATATTAGGAGTTGAATTCTGAAAAACCTGAAACACAAATGTTTACTCATTTACCGATAGGAGTACTCCTGTTAAGTTTCGAATAAAATAGTCTAACTAATGTTATTTCCCTATGTAAATTTTGGTCGCCCGTTTCAGCCCCTTGGGGGGTGAATTTTGAAAAATCCTTTCTAAGTGGACCCTTAAACCTCATAAGGAACCTATGCGACAAATTTGGAGTCTCTAGACTCAGCGGTTTGGGCTGTGCGTTGATATGTCAGTCAGTCAGTTTCTTCTTCTTTTATATATTTTTACCCAAAATAGAAGTTACTCCTTATTTCATCAGCTATCTGCCAGTGAAAGTCCCGTCAAAATCGGTCCCGTCGTTCCTGAGATTAGCCGGAACAAACAGACAACAGACAAAAATTGAAAAAAATGTTATTTTGGTATATGTACCCTATATACATTCATATGCATTTAGTAAAATGCGGTTGTTTTAATATTACTAACAGACATTTCAATTGTATTTATTTGTACAGATAAAGCCCCCTTTTCATCTTTCACCCCCTTAGGGGTTGAAATATTAAAAAAACACCGTTGCGTTAGCTTCCAACCATAAGTCTAGATAATAAATTTAATGAGTTTTAGTTCGAAAATTAAGGACTTTCCATAAACAACTTCATTCTCCTTTTTAACCCTTCGGGGGTGGTATTATGAAAAACGCTGAGACACGTATCAATTAATATTTAATCATCAACCTAAACACAAAATTGGCATATCCTAACTTTAAAACTGACGATTTTCTATAAACAACTTCATCCCCTTTTTTAACCCTTCGGGGGTGGAATTGTGGAAAACGCTGAGACACGTATCAATTAATTTTTAATCATCAGCCTAAACACAAAATTTGAAGATCTTAACTTTAAAACTGATGATTTTCCATAAACAACTACATCCTCCTTTTTAACCCTTCGGGGGTGGAATTGTGAAAAACGCTGAGATACATATCAATTAATTTTTAATCATCAGCCTTAACTCAAAATTTGAAGATCCTGCCTTTAAACCTGACGATTTTCCATAAACAACTTCATCCCCCTTTTTAACCCTTTGGGGGTGGAATTGTGAAAAACGCTGACTCACGTATCAATTAATTTTTAATCATCAGACTTAACTCAAAATTTGAAGATCCTGCCTTTAAACCTGACGAATTTCCATAAACAACTTCATCCCCCTTTTTAACCCTTTGGGGGTGGAATTGTAAAAAACGCTGAGACACGTATAAATTAATTTTTAATCGTCAGCCTAAAAACAAAATTTGAAGATCTTAACTTTAAAACTGACGGACTTACAGCTTCATCCCCTTTTTAACCCTTTGAGGGTAGAATTATGAAAAACGCTGAGACACGTATTAATTAATTTTTAATTGTCAGCCTAAACACAACATTTGAAGATCCTAACTTTAAAACTGACGGACTTTCATACAAACTTCCATCCCCTATTTAACTCCCTTAGGGGTTGAATTTCTAAAAATCCTTCCTTATTCCTTGTCTACATTATAAAGGGAACCTTTGTGCAAAATTTCAGCTTTCTAGGTCCAAGGGTTTGGGCTGGGCGTTGATGAGTCAGTCAGTCAGTCAGTCAGTCAGGCCTTTTGTTTTTATTTATATAGATTAGGGACTTAGTACAGTTCCATGCTACAGAAAATACAAAAATTCCTTAAAAGCAAAAGATCACAAACATTGTAACCTAAACCCTCACCAATATCCACCACGTCTACAAAAGAATAACAGACTGTGTACAGAATACAAGACCCTTCTAATTTAATTTATTTACTCCCATTTAATTCAGTTAAACTTATGTAGGTATGATTTTAATATTATAATTTTGCCTCTAGCACTAACT
>LR990667.1:4990802-5148942 GCA_905147715.2 Xestia xanthographa | reverse complement strand
ATACACTGCGGATCTCAGTCTGCGTTGAGACAATGATCGTGCTCCGTGTGCGCTGAGTCCGTGGCAAGTCCGTGGCGGACCTTTTATCTACATTTCTGTAATGTTGGTCCTCTGCGCTCATAAGTCCCCGGTCTGCGCAGGCTTTAGGCCACTTACTTACTTTAGGTTACTTCTATACTAATGTTTTATAGAGGTAAAGTATGTTTGTATGTAGGGAGCTTTCTTCGGAACTAATGATTCAATTCTAAAAACTATTTTACTGACAGAAAGCTAGATTATTAGTGGGAGCTATAGACCATAAATTATATTTATATCATGCATATTACATGAGAATTTTAGATAGATCAGTTAGAGATAGCACCTTCTGTGACCTGTTACTAAGTTATTGAACATGGCCGTTAGTGAATTGTTTTCCGTCATAGACCGTTAAACCAAACTATCGAATGTAAATAAAATAATAAAATGAGTGTGGCTTACCGAAATACTATGAGCGAATGTCGAACGGCCCGCGGTCAATTCATTTTGGGCCGTTCAGACTAAATACCCATTACAATATCATAGGAGTAAAACTAAGATTCGTCATCGAATGCCAGGGTAACAGACAGCTGATACAGCGTGACATAGAAGGGTGGGTGTGGTACAGGCCATCAGAATAAAAACTAACCTTGCATTCGATAGTTCGTAGGTTTTGAAATCTTTTAATTCAGCTGATTGGTTCCATGAAGAAAGCTGTTCACTTTGATAGTCTATGCACACACATTGTTGATAGTGACATATTGTGAGCTGCGGTGAGAGATATTTCTCATGTATACTTATGTATGTCTTTGTTTGTGTTTGAGTCGCTCCATGTAAAATACAGGTATTCAGCTGCATCCGGTAAAATCCGCTAAGACTGGAAGCCGACCTCAACATAGTTGGGAAAAGGCTAGGCAGATGATGATGTCTTTGCTCAACGACACTACTTTCCGTCTCGCTGCTTCTCTACGCCTAGGAGCCTCACATGTTGTTTTCCTAATCGCTGTCTCTGTGTGTGGTGAAGTTGTGAATGGCCTCGGACACCACGCTCTTGCACCATCTCAACTTCTTAGTTCATCGTGCTGTGCGCTGTCGCTGTGGCTGCGGAGAACCTCAAGCAGCGTAAATATAGTAACCTTATAGGTAGCTATATTTTCGAACAGTTTGGGATTGAAACTAGGATCGTGGGGCCCGAGTGTTCGCAGTCTTTTCAAGGAAATTTCAAAACGTTGAGTTGACACTTCCCGTGACCTAAGGGCTGGCTTTTACGTTAACGGGCGTTGCTATATAACGTGGCAACACCGCCAATTTCTTGGGAACATTACCAGTTGACAGCGTTGAGGAGTGTTTTGAAGCCATTTTTCAGTTTATTGTTATGTTAGTCTGTTACCTACTATAGGTAATTTTAGTTTATATAGTACGGTCAAACAAACTATTTGGTTTAAATTTTACAATATAATTTGTGGGATAAACTGTGAACCAATTAGCTTGTTCTACCGTACATAAATCGCAGCAGCTTTAGCCTCAAGTTAAAGTTACCTGTTAGGTTGGTGGATGTCGATTCTTGCGTCTGGTAGATAAGAAAAGTCTTATTTCTAACAAAACGTGTTATGGCTATTTCATGCCAATATATTTCGGTAGACTTGTAGAGAACACAACACAATATAGTGCCATTATCCGCCATCGTGAAAATTTTATTTTTCATAATTGTTGTGTTACGTGTCGTTATCTTATTGTCCGTTGTATTTATAAAACCAACATGTATTTCTGCAAAAAAATAATAAAAGTCGTTTATCTGAGTAAGATCTGAGTATTATATTATATTTAGAACATAAAAGGTTTCTCTTAGTTAAGAAGTATAATAATATTTTGCTAGTTCTGTTATGTAGAAAAAAAAAATCTACCTATTGGTCTTGCACCTAAAGTCGAGTTTTCCGAAAATGTCACCATAGGGGGTCTAGATAGGACCCCTAGAGCCCAAATCAACCGCCGATTAAAAAGTTTATATACAGGGTGTTTGGCTTATGGACCGACACAATTTTTCCAGAAACTTGGAAGGTCATTAGCTAGGTTCTACCCATACACCCTGTTCGACACCCTTCCAGGGCAAGATCTGGGGGTTGAATGTCCGCGATCCGCGGAGCCAATTAACAATAATCTCGCTTTACTGTACCCAGCGCTGGTGATGAGTTCCTGTATGGGTTCCCATCGGTACTGTGTATGTATGTATATGTGTCTTGTGTATGGTGTTTGTGTACTGAGTGAAAAGTTTGGTGGTCAGATTCGACTTTGGGTTTCCAAGGGACGCTGGTCCGTCAGCGCGCAATAACGCGAATGCCCACCACAAACGTCCGAGATGATCACAAAACGGCTTCGGGCCTCATAAATCGTTCACACTTTTCATCAATGTCGTTATGACATGCAATTCCACGCGCAGCTAACTCACTTAACCTAAAAACAGCGTTTTTGTCCAAAAGCACTAAGTATCGTGGGTAAATACCTCAAGGGGGGATATTAGGCTCGGCAAACTCTAATTACAACCAATAATTCGGAAACCAATTAAGATTCAAACGATATACAATTTTCTTTCAACGAAATACAATGTCCACGTTCCGTGCAAATCAAGTTTTTCTTAACCACACTCAATTGACATGTCAGTGACAGCTGCCCCAATACGTCAAATAAAAATGCGATCAGAAACTAGTGTTCACTAAACATCTACCCCCCCCCCGGACGGGCCTAACCGTCCCCTAATCAATTGGCAGTCTTGACAAGGTTGCGACCGCTCTCTTCATGACCGATCTGTCCACCAAAACCTCAGCAAAACGAGGGACCCCGTCGGTGCCGGCCACCAAATTGAGAATGCACCCCCTGCGCCAATACAAAGGCTTAAGGTTGGCATCCTTAATCAGGACGAGGTCCCCGATCTTGGGCGGATGCGTTTTGTCTGTCAACTTGGCGCGCTGCTAGAGGACGTGCAGATATTCTAAGCTCCAACGCTGCCAAAAGCTCTGAGCGAGCTGTTGCACCAACTGAAACCGTGAGAGCCGATTTTGGCTCACATCGACAAGGGGGTACTCCAGCAGGGCGACAAGCGGCTGTGCAATCAAAAAATGGCCCGGGGTAAGAGCCTCCAAGTCGTTCGGGTCCGAAGAAAGCGGGCACAATGGACGCGAATTTAGTACGGCTTTAATGCGGCAAAATACCGTAGCTAGTTCTTCAAAGGTGAGAACGGTGTCTCCAAACAATCTCCGCCAGTGTCCCTTTGCTGCTTTCACCGCGGCCTCAAAAATACCCCCCCAATGGGGGCAGGCTGGCGGGTCAAACAACCACGTGATCCCTCGGCGGGCCAACTTGTTACCAATGTCAACCTGTCTCTCATTCAGGAAGGCGTATACCTCCTTCAAATAGTTACTCGTACCCTTGTAGTTGGTACCACAATCAGACCTGATCAAATAAGGTAGCCCACGGCGAGACACAAATCTATCCAAGGTCGCGACAAACGCCTCTGTCAAGAGGGAGGTTACCAATTCTAAATGCACTGCCTTAGTTGACAGGCAGACAAATACACACAAATAAGCCTTGACAATTTTACTATTACGAAGGGTACGTCTTCACCGAAAAGGGACCAGCAAAGTCCGTTCCGACGCCAGTAAAGGCCCTCGCCTCATTGACACGATCAGCCGGCAAGTCTCCCATTAGGGGCTGCATAGTGGAGGCCTTAGTCCGATAGCACGGCATGCAACGGAAGACGATGCTACAAATAGTACGACGAGCCGACAAGAACCAAAACTCTCGCTGCAGAATGGCCAACAGCGCATTGCAACGAGCATGCGAGTTCTTAATGTGACGATCAGTCACCACCGAGGGGATGACGGGCCCCATAAGGAAGGCTAGAGTGCCTCAACCGTCCTCCAACACGCAAAAGACCCGTCTTATCTAAGAAGGGATTCAACTTACTAACAGCTCCCGACAACTTAACCCTACCAGACTTCAAGGTCTCGATCTCCTTTTCAAAGTGTGCAGTCTGCACAGAGCGGACCCAAAGGAGGAGTGATTCCTGTCGCTCTTGAGGCGAGAGGACCGGTGACAGGCACTTGCCCCCTGGATTCTTAGAGTTGTGACCAAAACGCCTGATCCACGAGGTAATGTTCAACAATTTGTCGAGGGAGCTGTATCGCTTCAACAAAAAATCAGGATCAAACGGAGGGACCTTCGTCTCAACAGCGAGCACCTTAAGCCCGGGCAAAGGATCCGACATCGAGACTGGCGTTCAAGGCCAGTCATCTTCGGGGCGAGTCAGCCAGTTTGGTCCCCACCAGAGGGGGTGGGCAATCAAGCGGGGGGCCATGCACCCACGTAAGGCTACGTCGCCCGGGTTCACGTCTCCAGGCACGTGTCTCCAAATCGAAGGTGTTTCAGAATTTTGTATCTGTGACACTCTGTTCGCAACAAATACCTCCGAAGAGTGGACGGACGTTTTCAACCAACACAAAACAATTTGACTGTCCGTCCAGGCGTAAGAAGCCCGAATATCCACAGTTCCACCCAATGTGTGAGCAACGTGGCTTAGAAGACGCACAAGAAGCGCCGCCCCTGACAACTCTAACTTAGGGATGGTCAAAGCCGTCCGGAGGGGGGCCACCTTGCTCTTGGCCATGACCAGTGACAACTTCACCTGGCTTGTCGCGCTAACGGTGCGCAGATAAACAACGGCTGCATAACCGTGCGAAGACGCGTCACAAAACTCATGAAGGGTAGCAGTATAGCTCCCAGGGGGGAGGATAGCGCGTGGTAGCGCGACCTCGTTAACCGCAGGAAGTGTGGAAAATATCACGTTAAGTCTGAGCAGGATCTAAATAAGTTTTTAAACTAATGATGTCGATTCAACATTCTGGCGAGTTATTTGTTTACATTGATTCAATAAGATTGAGAAACACTTGTACTTGTTTTTTCTACGCATTCCTGTCTCACCGGCCCTTTAGTCGCTTATCGCTTGGTATGAATCATTCCACATTACTTTTATTTTTCAATTGTATTTACTATTTATCTACTCATAAGGATACTTTTCGCTTGTTAATTCAACAACACCGAGTTTTTTGTGGCTATATTTTTTGTTATCTTTTCTACTTTTGCACTGTGCTAACCGTACCCTATGTACTTGCCGTTAAAGTACTTTTTTTCATACTTATAGAAATTGATCTAACCTTTGGAAATATTATTTGTTCCGACGATTTGAATGTACCTTACATTTTTACTATTTATATTATGCGTATATTTTTTATTGAATGTTATGATGGCTCCCCTTAGTATTTACTACCAAAACGTGCGGGGACTACGAACTAAAACTGAACTTTTCTTTAGAAATGTATGTGTCAATAGTTTTGATGTTGTTTGCCTGACTGAGACATGGCTAAATGACGGGATATCTGACTCCGAACTGTTTGACGACAGATATCTCATATGGAGACGGGACCGTGACTATGTCAACACTAATCAAGGTTTAGGAGGAGGTGTCTTAATTGCGGTTCGACGTGAGCTAGTGGTGGACTCGCGCAGTGAGTGGTGCTCGAGTGCTGAGGACTTGTGGGTTACGTTAACACTATCGCGAAAGAAACCAAGAGCTGTGTATAAAATGCACATATGCGTTGCTTACATCTGCCGCCAGAATCTAGGAAACTCTCTAGCAGTCCAGTTGGGCAATTTTTCAGAGAACCTATCGGATATTGTCCTTAAGCATTCTGCTGACAAGTTTGTGATCCTGGGAGACTTTAATCAACCCAATATAACGTGGCTGCTGGCTGCCGACAGTCACTCTTTATATCCTACTGGGCTGTGTGGAGATGCGCAAACTAACTTTATCGACAATTTCAACATCTGTAACCTTGTACAGTATAATTGTCACTTAAACAAGAACAATAAGATTCTGGATCTGGTGCTATCTAACGATGAGGTTGTAGTCACACGTTGTGGGGATCCACTGGTGCCTGAAGATTCGTATCACGGGGCATTGTGTGTTTCCGCGGACTTTGTTGAATTGCATAGTCTTCCAGTTCGTCCCTATGTTAAGTTTTTATATCATTTGGCTGACTATAATGCAATAGATGACGAACTTAATCTGGTGGATTGGCAAAATGACTTGAATCTTCGGCCTTTAGAAGAGGCCGTTCAATATTTTTATTCCATTATTGATCGACTGCGTAACACCTACATACCGAGAAAAACAGTCCTTTCCCAATCGAAATATCCGCCTTGGTATAAAAGCCCGTTGGTCAAAATTATTAAAGAAAAGGCTAATTGTCATGCTAAATTTAAAAAATATGGAAACCTTTCTGATTATCATAGTTTTGTTTTACTACGACAACGTGCTAAAGACTTAGAAAAAGTAATGTTTGACGACTACATGAAAAAAATTGAAACAGATATATCTAAGAATCCTCGAGCCTTTTGGAGTTACGTTAAGTCAAAAAAACAGTCCAACTCTTATCCGTCACTTTGGGCAGCTGTCTTCTGGTGACGGTGACGTAATCTGCAACATGTTTGCTGACTATTTTCAGTCCAACTTTCTCGCAAGCACTAGTACAGGTGATAGTGGTTTTTCTAGTGATGTGGGTCACAGTAGTGCGGTGCAGAGTACATCAGATATCAGTACTATTGAAATAAATGAGCATGAAGTTCATAGGCTACTGAAACAAGTTGATGTCAACAAGTCCGCTGGACCAGACAATATTCCACCGTTATTTATAATGAACTGCGCCAAGAGTCTATCTGTCCCGCTCTCGATTCTGTTCAAAAGATCACTCGACACTGGTGTGGTACCCACGATCTGGAAGTCGGCATACATAACACCGATACACAAAAAAGGACCTAAAACTTCTGTTGACAATTATAGACCGATCTCTAAATTGTGCGTGTTTGCAAAGATACTGGAGAAGCTAGTTCATAAACAAGTCTATTCGGCTCTTCAACATAGTTTTTGCGAACAACAGCACGGTTCCTTAAGAGGCCGCTCTACCACGTCTAATCTGATTCTCTGCAGTGAATTCCTGTCAGAGTCTATGTCACATCGGTCCCAAGTCGATGTTATTTATACCGATTACAGTAAATGTTTTGACAGAATAGATCATGTTATCTTAATGCGTAAACTTTTATCGATGGGTATCAGAGGTAACCTCTACAGGTGGTTCATGTCATATGTTGAGGGTAGATGCCAGACCGTGGTGCTGAATGGTTACTCGTCTAGAGCTATGCGTATTCCCTCGGGAGTTCCCCAGGGATCGTTATTGGGGCCGCTCTTGTTCAATATTTTCATCAACGACGTAATTTCCTGTTTTCAGCACTGTAAAATATTGTTGTACGCAGACGACATGAAGATCATGAAACAGGTTACTACCCAGGCAGATGCTCTCTTACTGCAGGAGGATCTAAACGATTTTCAAACCTACTGCAAATTAAATAAGTTGGACTTAAACGTCTCCAAATGCTATGTGTGTACTTACACACGCAAACCACAACCTTTATATTTTTCTTACAAACTTATGGATACCCGAATAGAAAGGGTCAGCGTAATCAGGGACCTCGGGGTTACTTTTGACTCGAAGCTTATCTTTGACACACATATAAGTAATATTGTCAGCAAAGCGTCGAAAGCTCTAGGTTTCATCTGCAGGGTCTCATCAGAGTTCAGAAACATCAAAACTATCAAGATTCTATATTGCGCATTCGTTCGTAGTCACCTCGAGTATGCCTCTCAAGTCTGGAATCCTAAATACAACGTCTATATCGCTCGATTAGAGGGCATACAGAGAAAGTTCTTAAGGTACATTCAATTTCGTTCCAAAATATATCTACCAAATTATTTTAAACGGTGCAAAAGGTTTCATATTCTTCCTTTGCATGAACGACGTAAAGTCTCAGATTTGGCTTTTCTAATTAAAATTGCAAACGGATCCAGTGATGTCCCTGAGTCGCTAAGCAAGATTGGGCTGCGGGTACCTGGTTCGTTTCTTCGTAAATCTCGTTTGTTGCACATACCAACGACTAGGACTAATTACAGACAGAACTCGTACATGATTAGGGCGAGCCGTGAGTACAATGCGACTTGCCAGGAGGTAGAAATCGACATCTTTAATACGAGCGTGTCTAAATTGAAAAAGACCCTATGCAACCACTTCTTTGACAACCCATAACCGTAGAATTATGTCAATTTGTGTTCATTTTTTTATTTTATTTTCTCTTTTCTTTATTTTTTTTTTCTATGTTGTTTTTGTATGTACTAGTTTAATCCTTACCACTGTCTTTTAGTTAAGTTATTCTTGTGTATTTGATTTAACTATTGCATAAAACTATTTGTGAAAACTTGTAATTGGCCATATTGTTGTTATTAACTAAATTATTGTGTCTGCCTAGCTGTAAGTTTTCCGAAAATAATAAAATAAAATAAAATAATAAAATACAAATTGGAGCCAATCTTCCAACAGGGTTTCCCGAAGTGGCTCATCCCAACCAAGTTCAGCGGTCCAAAGGCACTGAAGAAAGCATTTCGCCCAAAACAATACCAGGCATATCCAACCATTTGAGTCAAAGGTCCTCGCGACAGTAGACAACACCAGTCGTTTAGTCCAAGTGTGAGGTGACTCCAAGTCGACATCGTATGTAAAGGTGTCTTGGACTGGTCGGTACTGAACGCCGAGGACGGCCATCATAGCGGGGTTGTCGACGTTTTCAAACAAATGAGGATCCTGCCTATGATCCTCCAGCACACCTTCCAATAGCGCTGGCGAGTTGGACACCCATTTACGCAACTCATAGCCAGCGGAAGCCAGAATCTGAACCAACTCGTCACGTAACAGGATAGCTTCCTCAACTGTGGGAGCTCCAGTGCAGACGTCATCGACTAACATAGGTCCGTTTTCAAGATGGCGGATGCCCGAGGGAACTTCAAACGCTCTCGGTCCGCGAGCTGCCAAAGCGAACGAATAGCAACAAAGGGGCTCGATCGAAGGCCGTACGTATTCGTGTTGAGCTCGTATACAATCATGGGGTCCTGGGGGTTCTCTCGCCACAGGATCAACTGATAACGTCTGTCATCCCGGTGAATAACCATTTGCCGGAACATCATTTTGATGTCAGCCACAAAGACTACTTGATGACGACGAAAAGACGTGATAACGTCACAAAGATCCCTCAACAATTTGGGGCCGGAATGCAGGCAATCATTCAAAGAGACACCAGAAGATGTCCGCGCAGACCCATCAAACACGGTGCGCAGTTTACCGGTGGATGGTTTGAGGACCGCGTGATGCGGAAGGAAGAAGTGCTCGAGCTCGGCTGAGCGCCAATCCAAATTTGACACCGACATGTGTCCCTAGTCTGCGTACTCACACATGAAATCCACATATTTCTGCCGCAGCACCAGATCCCTGCTCATGCGGCGCTCCATCGCTAACAACCTCTTCTCGGCCGTGAGTCTGGATTGGCCAAGAGGTGGTCGCACCGCAACAAAGGGCAGCCGTGTCACAAGCCAAACGGAACAGAGTCGACCCGTGTTGTTCTGATAGAACAACTCGCACTCCCGTGCTCCAGGTTCAAGCGGGCCACCTGAGGGGGCTCCTCAACCTCCCAAAACCTCTGGATGGCGTCGGAGAGAGCAGTGCCGGACAACAACGCAACATCAGGCTCAGGTGGAGGGGCAACCTTCAAGGCGAGGCCCATCACCGCAAAGCCAAAGATGGTCGAGACAGCCACCAAATCTTGCTCGTAGCGCCGCGGGGTCTCCGGCTGCAAGACCTTTATATTATCCAACATTATTCTCCCTAGCACATCGGAACCCAACAACAAATGCACCGTACAAGGGGAATCAAACCGGGGGTCAGCCAAATCCAGGTCTGACGTCAACCGTAAAACATCTAATGGCAGCTGACCTTGAGGATACCCAAAATATTCGGCAGAACGAGGGCCGGAGTACCAATTTTGGGGTACAAACCACTCACAGGGGTAATCTCAAACCAAGTCTTTCCCTCAACAGTGATGACAGCCGTTTCGCCCACTCCTTGAATCTTGCCTGAAAAGTCCTTCACATTCAGGCAAACCTGTACCGCTAACCAACAAAAGGCAACCCTGGGCTCCCGTATCCAAAATGGCACGGACCACAACAGATGACTCTGTCACCTGTTGTGGTCCTGCCAACTCATCTGTGACCCAGGGGTCCCCAGACCTTGACCTTGACCGATGCCGTTGGCAACAAAACTGTCTCGACCGGGGGGGCTCTTTTAGCGGAGCAGGCGCCGATTTCCTAACAAATCCTGGGCGGCGTCCGATTGCCGCATCCAGGCTCTCGTCTTTCACGACGAGGGTAAAACTCAAACGCCTCGTCCGCGTGGTGTCCCGAGCCGCTCGCCATAGCTGGAGTGGCATATCCCACCGAATGTCTGAATGGCGGAGGGCGTGACTCCAACCGAGGGCGTTCCGCTAACGGGAGGCGAAAGATAGCGGTGCTGGTCTGGCCATTGTTGCCTAGCAGCAGCCGCGCAATTACCCTCACGAGGGGAGACCAAAGGGAGCTCGGGCGACTCCCGTTCAACGTGCGCGGGGGGTGGAGTACAGCCATCAAAATTGCAGGCCTCTAACTGGTTCCGGTTCCTCCGGTGCTCGTCTCCCTGATACCTCCACTGCGCGAACCCTCATCAGGCGTTGCTTTGGCCGAGCGGTTCGCGTTGGCGCACAAAACCTCGAGATGAGCCCCTTTACAAATTCTACACGGGCGGAGTTTGGGGCAGTCCCGATGGAAGTGAGCCCCCAAGCACGAGAAGCACAGGCGGCGTGCGTTGTCAATTCGGCGGCGGGCACTTACGTACAATTCCAAAAAGGCCGTGCAACTTGCCATGCCATGCCCCGTGGCCTTGCAAAAGTCGCAATCAGGACGAGTCCGGGTGCCAGCAAAACGGGGGACGGGGCGACTATCAACAGGCCCCTTGGCCCTAGTCCGTCCCTGGTCTCTTGACCGGGAAGGCGATTGGCGTGGCCCCGTGGCGGCACGTGTGTTATCTAGGAATCGGCACTTGTCAGCAAAAATTTTACGAGGTCATCAAAGGAGGGAAGATGGGTGGCACTATCCCCACCATACTTTTGCTCAAAGCGAGACCCGCAGGGAGCAATTGCAGCACTATGTGCACCAACAGGTAAGACCAGTGGTCCACCGGCAACTGCAATTGTCTCAAGGCGTTGGTCGCTGTGACCAACCGGTTCAGCAAGTACGTACGCAATGCTGACACTAGTGATGGCCGGTAACCCCAAAATCTGGTCGATGTGAACATCAGCCAAGCAGCGTTTGTTCTGGTACCGCCGGGAGAGTAGCTCCAGAGCGGTAGGGTAGGCTGAGTCAGTCAGCGGCAAGTGCTGCACCAAGGCTCTGGCCTCACCTTCCAAGACCGACAACAAATAGGCCAAATTTTGGGCGGGTCTGAGGTCAGAGCGGGCATCAACCAAACTTTCAACTTGGCCTGGACAGGCGCCCGGAAATTTCCCGAGCTCGCTGGCTGATGACATCCCCCAGGTTCAAAATCTGGTCGTAGTCACCAACAACCTTATCGCGGGCTGCCTGGTCCAGCTCCTCCAGGTCCACGTCGACGATGAACTCGTTAAAGCGCGTGAACAAAGCGTCAACAGCACTGAGTCTCACGTTCAACTGCTCGGACCAAGCAAGCGTGGCCTCCTTGAGATCCGAGCGCTCAGTGGTTGCTGCCGCCGATGTGAACCATCTTAGTTGTGAGATCAATCCAGCAGCTGCCTCCCTTACGGCCTTCATTGGGGCCATCGCGACAACCAAATCAAGATAACAACAATGGATTCACCAAACAAACAGCAAAACAATGAACTGTGGTAACAAATGTTCAAGATTATTACAGGTGAGAAATAAAACCTTATTTGTATTTTGAGGGGCAAGGGGAGACTGGAACTAACATCTTATCCAGCCCAACCGTCAACCCCCCCTGCACGCGCCGGATGGCGGCAATGTCCAAACGGATATTGTGGTGCTCCCTGCTAGACAACGAACGGGGTCCTGGCGACCGAGCAATGGCGGTATAACCATACACCCAGCCGGGTAACTGGCTGGACGAGGCTGAAGCGAGCCTAGAAGACTAAATACCTTCTAAAATGTCTCGAGCGCAGTGGGAGCAACAAGTATGGAAGCAAATTTGAAAGAGAATCTACCCCAGGAGGGTACTGCTAATCACGGAGAAGCCCTCTCTGGGCTGAGCACAGCCGAGTGTAACTCGACTGCACTGAGCCCAGGCCGCCCCTCGTATTCTGCCCCCCCCCCCAACTTGCTAAATGCAGGAAATGCAAAATCATCATCTGCCGCAACACCAGCATCGTCCACACAAAAAAAGCTGGTCCAGCAGGCTTTTCACCCTGGCCTCTTTATCAACAGACAGAGGTCCAACTCATTAGGAAGTTTCCCCAATCAACAAATAGAACCAGGAAACATCAAAGAACCAACAGAAACTTGTCCACCCCCATGGCAACGAATCCCTGCCATGCGAGGTGCCAAAAGAAAAAAGACCTCACAGACACCTTCACCTCCTCACAAAATTGAAACCAGCAATAGATTCTGATACAGTGATTTACCTATAGACCTAACCGAAGAAGAACCTACACAAAAGAAACCGAGTAAACCGCCTCCTATCATACTTTATGGAATCGATGACGTCAACAAATTAACAGAGCTCCTACTAACAGCAACTGAAAGAGACACATTTACGTACAAAATTGTAAACAGAAACCAGCTGCGCATCAACTGTGGCGACGTTGCAGTTCACAAGAAACTTATTACACTAATTCGCGAAAATGGGCTCATTGGACACACCTTTAACCGAAAAGAGGATAGATGCTTCAGAATTGTAATTCGCAACCTTCATCCTTCAACGCCACTTGAGGTTATAAGAGAAGAAATCGAAAAGACGGGAAATACAGTCACAGAAGAGATCATAAATGCAAAATATGGTCCAGAAAAGAAGCCAATCTCAACGTTCTTCGTGAATCTTATGCCAAATGCCCAAAACAAAGCTGCAAAAGACCTCAAGTACATATATCATCAAGCTGTAGTTATAGAAGATCCTAGGAAGAGACGAAGCATAGTCCAATGTCAGCGATGTCAGCAGTATGGGCACTCAAAGAACCACTGCATGAGGCCCTTCCGATGTGTCAAATGCACAGAGCCTCACAAAACTTCGGACTGCCCCAAACGGGATCGAAATACCCCAGCCCAATGTGTTCTCTGCAATGGCGGCTGTGCGCAGACTATAAAGGATGCCAAGTATATAAAGATATTTCGGCAAGGAAAGCTACCAATGCTTATAAAATAAGAAGTGCAAAGAATAAAGAGCAACCACACGATCCAATAAAGGGACAAGACCAACCCAAAACTGCCTACAAACCAAGAGACATGAGAAATCAGCAAACATCGTATTCTGATGCAGTGAAATACACGGAACCTAGTAACAAAGATGACTGCAAGGGGAGTTCTACAACATTGAGCCCGTCACTAGAAAACATATTTATCAAGCAATCAGAGAAGTTTGAGATAATCTTACAACAAATGGGTACCCTACTGGGACTCATAACAACCCTTGTTGACAAGCTCTCCAAATAGGTCACCGTATTATGGCTTGGAACATAAATGGATTAACTCCTAACCAAAATGAAATTATACCACTAATGGCAGAACACAAAGTTGACATAGTATTAATATCTGAAGCACACTGCACTAAAAGCAGCTCCATTAAAATACCTGGATGCTTCACCTACATCACTACACATCCAGATGGTACAGGACATGCAGGCACTGCCATCATTGTACGTAGTAATATAAAACACCATGTACTGCCCAGTTATCAAACCAATCACTTACAGGCCACTGTAATCGCAGTAGAAGATGAATGTGGGCATTTTAATGTGGCAGCAGTCTACTGCCCACCACGACATACAATAGACCGCATCAAGTTTTCTCACTTCTTCAAACAACTCGGGGGACGTTTCATCGCGGGTGGGGACTGGAACTCTAAACACCTTCATTGGGGCTCCAGGCTAATCACGACGCGTGGAAGACAGCTAAAGAAATGCATTGATGAAAACAACCTAAAGATTCTGACGACTGCGGAACCTACCTACTGGCCAGCAGACCATCAAAAAATCCCAGATCTGCTAGACTTTTTTATAATCAAAGGACTCTCTCGTCACTACTTTAAAGCTGAATCCTGCCTTGACACCTGTTCTGATCATACGCCAGTAACACTAACCACTAGTGCAACGGTTATTGAGACTGAAATGCCACAATCGCTGTATAATCATCACACGGATTGGGAATCCTTCAGAGAATTCTTAGAAGAAAACATCCGGCTAAATAATTATAAGGCTGAAAACCACCGAGGATATTGACATTGCCCTAAAAAACTTCACTAACATAGTTCAGGAAGCTTGCTGGAGAAATACGCCAGATATCAGAAAGAAAGGAAACTCTACCAACCTCACTCTACAAATCAAGCTTAAAATCCTAGAAAAGAGAAGGCTCCGCAGGAATTGGCACCCGACTCGACTATCTTCAGACAAAACCCTCTTGAATAAGGCGATAGTAGAACTCAAAACCCTAATCCAACAGACTAACGATGACACCCCCAGCTTAAACTAGAGTCCCTAACGGCAACCAAAGAAAGTAACTATTCGTTATGGAAATTCACCAAAGCCTATGACAGGCCTCATGAACAAAAACCTCCAATAAAAGATGATGATAAGTGGGCTAAAACAGGCCAGGAGAAGGCAGATATATTTGCAAAACACTTGTCACAGGTTTTTAAACCAAATGATGAAACTGGTGACAGTGATGTAGAATGTCACGTTGATACTATCTTAAAAGAAGACTTTCAACTTTGTCTCCCACCAAAACCAGTTACACCCCAAGAGGCGCAAAAGACGATAAGATGCCTTGACAGTAAAAAGGCGCCAGGCTTTGATTTGATCACGAAGGAAGTACTGAGAGAACTGCCACGCAAGGGCATAGTTATGCTAACAATCTTGTTGAACTCCATGCTGAGATTGCAGTATTTTCCTGATCAATGGAAGATCTCAGAAATTGTAATGATCCACAAACATGGAAAACCTGCCCAAGAAAAAACGTCATATAGACCAATAAGCCTTTTGCCGACAATGTCTAAGATGTTTGAAAGAGTGCTGCTGCACAGGATGGCCCCAATACTTAAAGAGAGAAACGTACTACCTGACCATCAGTTCGGCTTCAGGAAACAACACGGGACAGTAGAACAAATACACCGGGTCTGTGAACACATAAGAAAAACGTTGGAACAAAAGAAATACTGCTCTTCTGTGTTCCTGGATATCCAGCAGGCTTTTGACAAGGTTTGGCATAAGGGCCTCTTAAGCAAGATTAAACAGCACCTGCCCCACCCGTTCTTTACTATATTGAAATCTTACCTCACTGATCGACTTTTCTACGTAAAAGAATCGGGTAATACCTCAGCCCTTCACAAAATTGAAGCTGGTGTACCTCAGGGTTCTGTCCTGGGGCCAATTCTCTACATATTGTACACAGCTGACTTACCGACGGAACCCGGAGTTGTCATAGCAACATTCGCAGACGATACGGCAATATTGTCGAGCCACACAAACCCAGAAGTTGCATCATATCTTCTGTAGAGTGGACTTAACAAAATACACAGTTGGATGAAAAGGTGGAAACTAAAGGCCAGTGCTGCCAAGTCTGTCCAAGTCACTTACACACTCAGAAAGGAGGACTGCCCACTGGTTAAACTCGGAGATACCACCCTACCACATAAAAGTTGTGTTAAATACCTGGGAATGCATTTGGACCGCCGATTGACCTGGCAACAACACATCAAAGCCAAAAAAGATGAGCTCTCATACAAACTAAAAAATCTTCACTGGTTACTGGGCCGCAACTCCAGACTATCACTAGACAACAAGCTTTTAATATACAAAGTAGTATTGAAGCCCGTTTGGATGTATGGGATACAGCTCTGGGGAAGCGCAAGCAACTCCAATATAGCTATCTTGCAGCGCCAACAAAACAAAATACTACGCACAATTGCCAATGTTTCATGGTTTACTACAAACGCTGAAATCCACCAACAACTAGCCATTCCCACAGTTAATGAGGAGATTCGGAATGTAGCAGGGAAATATAAAGAACGACTAGCCATTCACCCAAATGAGCTAGCTCGTCAGTTGACACAACGAGACTACGTGCTCCGCTTGAAGCGCCACAGTATCATTGCACTAGAAGACCGGCAGTAAAGCCGTAACACCTGCGAGTAGATGGCATGACTGGAAGCCACACTCTACACTCCAAGCAACACGGAACTCATCCGCTCATAGTCCGAGGACTGATTGCAGATCAAACCTAGAGAAAAAAAGAAAAAAAATTGTATTTTATTTCAAGTCCGGATACGACCCTGTACCTATTTAAATGTAAATCTGCCTTACCACAGTTTGCCTATGACAGGTGACAAACAATCTATATATAATATATAATAAATAAATAAAAACAAAAGGCCTGACTGACTGACTGACTGACTGACTGACTGACTCATCAACGCCCAGCCCAAAACCCTTAGACCTAGAAAGCTGAAATTTTGCACAGAGGTTTCCTTTGTAATGTAGACAAGGAATAAGGAAGGATTTTTCGAAATTCAACCCCTAAGGTAGTTAAATAGGGGATGAAAGTTTGTATGAAAGTCCGACAGTTTTAAAGTTAGGATCTTCAAATTTTGTATTTAGGCTGATAATTGAAAATTAAGGTACACATGTCTCAGCGTTTTTACATAATTCTACCCCCAAAGGGTTAAAAAGGGGGATGAAGTTGTGTATGAAAGTTCGTCAGTTTTAAAGTTAGGATCTTCAATGTTTAGGCTTACGAATAAAAATAAATCTACACGTGTCTCAGCGTTTTTGATAATTCCACCCCCAAAGGGTTAAAAAGGGGGATGAATTTGTGTAGTTCTTAATTTTCTAAGTAAAAATCATTTATTATCTAGCCGTATGGCTGGAAGCTAACGCAACGGTGCTGTTAGAATTTCAATCCTTAAGGGGGTAAAAAGGGGGATGAAATTTTGTTTTTAATTAATGTTCTTTATTTTTTATTTAAGTTAAAATTCACTAATAATCCGGCTTACGGTTGAAAACTAACACAACGTACATTGTTGATGTTTTTTTTTTTAATTTCAACCCACAACGGTGTGAAAAGGGGGATGAATTTTGAAGCTAAATTTGACATATATGACATATCAATACATAGCCCAAACCGCTGGGTCTACAAATTCCAAATTTGGCAAGTAGGTTCCATATGTGGTCTAGGGGTGCATTTTGAAGGGGTTTTTCAAAATTCACCTCCTAAGGGTCTTGTTGCCCCATACAGCAAACCTGTTTCACCGGTTTGCTGTATGGGGCAACAAGATTAGTAAGACTATTATATTAGAAACTTCACAGGAGTACTCCTATTGATAAATGAGTAGAAACGGGTTTCAGGTTTTTTCAAAATTCAACCCCTAAGAGGGGGAAATGGGGTGACAAAGTCTGAAAATAAACATGGTTATTGTTTGTATGGTGTATCAGGTCGGGTCATCGGGTGTATTACAAAAGCAACGATTTTAAGATTTAATGTGGCGGACCTGAAATACCATCATCCCCTGTTGGGGTGCGATGGGGTTGAAATGTCTAAATAATAGTGATTGTGATTGTGATTGTGATTGTGATTGTGATTGTGATTGTGATTGTGATTGTGATTGTGATTGTGATTGTGATTGTGATAGTGATAGTGATAGTGATAGTGATAGTGATAGTGATAGTGATAGTGATAGTGATAGTGATAGTGATAGTGATAGTGATAGTGATAGTGATAGTGATTGTGATTGTGATTGTGATTGTGATTGTGATTGTGATTGTGATTGTGATTGTGATTGTGATTGTGATTGTGATTGTGATTGTGATTGTGATTGTGATTGTGATTGTGATTGTGATTGTGATTGTGATTGTGATTGTGATTGTGATTGTGATTGTGATTGTGATTGTGATTGTGATTGTGATTGTGATTGTGATTGTGATAGTTATTGTGATTGTGATTGTGATTGTGATTGTGATAGTGATTGTGATAGTGATTGTGATAGTGATAGTGATTGTGATAGTGATTGTGATAGTGATAGTGATTGTGATTGTGATAGTGATAGTGATAGTGATTGTGATTGTGATTGTGATAGTGATAGTGATTGTGATTGTGATTGTGATTGTGATTGTGATTGTGATTGTGATTGTGATTGTGATTGTGATTGTGATTGTGATTGTGATTGTGATTGTGATTGTGATTGTGATAGTGATAGTGATAGTGATTGTGATTGTGATAGTGATTGTGATTGTGATTGTGATAGTGATAGTGATTGTGATAGTGATAGTGATTGTGATAGTGATTGTGATTGTGATTGTGATTGTGATTGTGATTGTGATTGTGATTGTGATTGTGATAGTGATAGTGATTGTGATTGTGATTGTGATGTGATTGTGATAGTGATTGTGATAGTGATTGTGATTGTGATTGTGATTGTGATTGTGATTGTGATTGTGATTGTGATAGTGATTGTGATAGTGATTGTGATAGTGATTGTGATTGTGATTGTGATTGTGATAGTGATTGTGATTGTGATTGTGATAGTGATTGTGATTGTGATAGTGATTGTGATTGTGATAGTGATTGTGATTGTGATTGTGATTGTGATAGTGATAGTGATTGTGATCGTGATTGTGATAGTGATTGTGATTGTGATGATAGTGATTGTGATAGTGATTGTGATAGTGATTGTGATTGTGATTGTGATAGTGATTGTGATAGTGATTGTGATAGTGATTGTGATTGTGATAGTGATAGTGATTGTGATAGTGATTGTGATAGTGATTGTGATTGTGATTGTGATAGTGATTGTGATGGTGATTGTGATGGTGATTGTGATAGTGATTGTGATAGTGACTGTGATAGTGATTGTGATAGTGATTGTGACAGTGATTGTGATAGTGTTTATGATAGTGATTGTGACAGTGATAGTGATAGTGATTGTGACAGTGATTGTGTGATGGTGATGGTGATTGTGATAGTGATAGTGATTGTGATGGTGATGGTGATTGTGATGATTATAATTGTGATGATAATGAAATTTGGCACATATATAGCTTATAACCTGGATTAACATTTAGGATACTATTTATCCCTTCAGTTTAATCCTATGGGACAGTTACCAAACTTCACGCGGGCGAAGCCGCGGGCAACAGCTAGTACATATAATAAATCTGTAGAAAAATAATTTTAGTACTTCGAAAATATTTCAAAAAAAAATTGCCAGGGTGTGAAAGGATAACCAACAGAATTCATTTCTAGCATTTTTGGAATTTTTGTCTGTTTGTCTGTTTCGATGATCAAGCATCACGTAAAATATACGAAACCAATACAGATAACTTTTATATATACAAATTGTGTGTATCTTGAGGTATTATTTAGTTTTTGTTTCATCGTAATCGGTTAATGCTATCAGAAGATATACGAATTTAAAGTGTTCAAGAAGGAATAATCATCAAATGTAAGATGCAGCGACATCTATTGTGCTAGAATGGTACTAATGACTAAAAATGTGCTCACCTGATAACTTTTAAATTGACTGACCAGCTTTATAGACATCATCATCATCATCAGCCTATTAATGTTCCCACTGCTGGGACACAGGTCTCCTCTCTGTGAGAGGGAATGGGCTATAATCCACCACGCGGGCCCAGTGCGGATTGATGTTTTGTTGTTGAGGCGCGCGTGGAACACGAACGCGCCGTCGACACGGCCTATCGTCATGAGACGGACGGACGGCGAGCTAGCCCATAGCCCACCGTCCACAGGCCCGCGCCTACGGGTTGTCTCCCGCGGTGGCCGGGACGCTGAGAGGTTCTCGCCCTCTCCCGTTCCGCCACCTCCTCATTAGCATTACTGCTTCGCAGAAGGAGGTGACGGCGTCCCATTCCGTCTCGCTCCGGACCATGGCTTGAACCAGGGCTGGACGCGAGAGGTGGCCGCCGCCAATTGCCGCTTCGAGGACACGGCGGTGCTCCGCCCACGCGGGGCACATCTCTACCGTGTGCTCCACCGTGTCCTCCGGTCGATCCTTGCAGTGGAAACACCCGGACGTGTCCTCCCGCCCGATTCGGTGCAGGAACCTCCCGAAACAACAGTGTCCGGTGAGGACCTGCGTCAGGCGGAAGGTGAGGACGCCGTAGCGTCTCTCAAGCCACTCCTCAAAGAGGGGACTTATCGCCACTATTGTGGCGTGCCCTGCACGGGGTTGCGACAGTCGCTCTCTCCATGTCTCCATGTAGCCTGCCTGGGTTCGAACCCACGACTTACTGTTCGTAAGTCGGGGCCTAAAATGACCCATTATATACGAGGTAGTTTTACTACCGAGCTTTAGCGACAACTCACGCAGTAGCGTGATAATATAAATTTAGTAACTAATAGGAGCGAAGCATCAATGATAAATGTTGCAAAAACGGGGAAAATATATTTCTTTTGAGAACTTCCTTTGCAAGCGCTGCATAAACGGTTAAAGTTACGCAACAATCATGTATTAGGGAATTGTTCCTCTTAAAAAGTTCAACATAAAATCCGCAATAGCATAATAATGTCTATATTTTAAGGTCTCACATTCTCTCTGACCCTCTCTCTCTCTCATGTAACGTAGACGAAGTTGCGCGGGTCAGCTAGTTACATCATAACAATTCCAACTGAGTTGTATAATACTGTGGTTAGCCTCAACCACAAGTCAAACTACATGACACAACACACATGTATATTTTAACAAAGTGAACACCAATGATGTTTAGATTGCTAGCCTGTCAGTCCCAAGGGGCCACAATATATGTCAACAATTAACTTAGTTGAATAAGTTCCAACTTGAGCCCGGCTGACACAGCAACAAATCGGGTTAAACTTAAATACTTTCAATTGACCAGCACTAAGTAAATTGATTTTATAATATGAAACCACGCTCTGCTACCAAATGTTCGACACCCTTCCAGGGCAAGATCTGGGGGTCGAATGTCCGCGATCCGCGGAGCCAATTAACAATAATCTCGCCTTACTGTATGTGGAATAGAGGAATGGACTGTATGAAATTTACGTTGCTGTAGTGGTAAGAGAGGTTGTTCTGTATGAACTGAGTTCTTCTCGTTCGCCCAGTCAAGGAACAATTAACCAAGAAAAATTCTAGTACGACTCACCTTTTCTTAGCTGCGGCCGCTTCTGGATGTTTTCTGATGATCACAGAGTCTAGCACGTTGTACAAGACACGGCAGTGTACAAATTGTCCTTAAAACACAATTTTCGCTCACGGAGCTAAAATCTTAGATGCTGTTCGAACGAGTCCAAAAAACCAACAGGCCGTCTAGTTCCTTTTCACTATGCGTTCTACGCAGAGGGCGCGCAGATCGCCTTGCTGCAGTGACATGTAGCACGGTGCAGCCAATAGCGTGCCGGTATGGCGAGCGCACAAGAATATTCAAAAATTGAATTGTCCAATCATGGGCTATATACAGAACATACCCCCTACCGAAACCATAGTGATGGTTTCTAGCAAACTAAAATTACCCTATTACCTATCTCATAAGTCATTAAAGAGGGACCTAAGATAAACACTAAGCTAAATACCTATATCTAACAAAAACGTTTTGTTTGAATCTAATTGGTATAAGGTAATAAACAGAGTTTGTTGGTTGGTCTTTGTAAGACACTTTTTTCGGTGCGCAACGTCACACACCGGACGATTCCGTCGGGACCTGGATGTAATTTTTCAATCTTACCGAGCGGCCAATTACAGGAGGGAACATTATCAGTTTTTATTATAACTAAATCTCCAACCTTTGGGTTCGAGGAGGATGTAAACCACTTAGCTCTCTGCTGGAGTGTGTTTAAATACTCGTGACTCCAACGTTTCCAGAAAAGTTGAGAACACCTCTGTATATACTGCCAACGTGACAGTCTGTTAACATTCACCTCTTTAACGTCATACTCGGGTATAGAGGTCAAGCTTCGACTTCGACCAATGAGAAAGTGTCCGGCGGTTAAGACATTAAATTCGTTGGGATTATCACTAGACGGTAGAAGCCATTTTAAATTCGCGTCCCTTGTGCCCAACAAGGGACGCGAATTTAAAATGGCTTCTGCCTTACAAAATGTTGTGGAAAGTTCCTCAAACGTTAAGGACTTTTCTCCTACACTACGTACTAAATGATATTTTGCCGACTTTATTCCAGCTTCCCAGAGACCACCCATATGTGGAGCACTAGGTACGTTAAATTTCCAATCGACCTGCCTTTTAGCGCAGCCATCCCAAATTTCATTTTGACTCTCACGCAAAAACCTTTGAATTTCAGACAGATGTTTACTTGCGCCAATAAAGTTAGTGCCGCAGTCAGAATATAGAACAGCGCATAGGCCTCGACGAGCTACGAATCTGTCCAAACACGCAAGGAAACAGTCGGCGGAGAGAGAAGATAACACTTCAAGATGTACTGCTTTTGTTGAAAAGCAGACAAACAATGCTAGATAAGCTTTTGTCACTTTAGCATTACGAAGTCAGCTTTCTTTAATTAAGAATGGACCTCCGAGGTCAACTCCGACGTTAGAAAATACTTTATTAGGTATCAATCGAGTTGGTGGCAAAGGTGCCATTTCGGGTTGGAGCAAAGACGGTTTACATTTAAAACACGTTTTACATCTACATAAAACGGATATAATGACGCTACGAGCAGACAATATCCAAAAATTCTCATTAATTATACTTTGTAAGGTTCGCGGACCTAAATGTAAATATTGTTTATGTAAATAATTGATCAATAGTTTAGTAAATAAACTACGTTTTGGAAGAAGACACGGATGTTTAGCATTATAAGGAAGTTCGGAATGACCGATGCGACCCTGAGGAAGCCATCGGAATCAAGAAATGGAGATAACTTATGTAATGATGGTACGTTTTTCTTATCTTTTATCATTTTAATTTCAGCTTCAAAATAAGCATTTTGAGCTAACTTTATGAATTTATCGTGAGCTTCGTTTAACTCGAAGGTTGATAATACTCCAGACTTGTGAGTGTTCATATCACCCTTTTTGTGTCTAAATCTTAAGATCCAAGCAAACGATCTTTGCAATTTGGAAAATGAAGAAAACTGCTGAAAGATTCTTTTACAGAATTCTGTTTTAGATTCATTAAAGTTGTTATCATTACTTTCAATCACTAAATTAACCGACGCTTTTAATTCCGGTAGCTTATTATTTCTCTCATTAACAAACACCGTCATGGGCCAATCGACATAATTTTGATACATCCAATCAGCGCCCTGTAACCAACGTTGATTACAGCTGACAAGTTGCGCCGGAGACGCTCCGCGCGAACAAATATCAGCTAAATTATATTCACTACACACGTGCCGCCAAAAATGAGGGGGTAAAACTTCAATAATTTTAGTAACACGATGACTGACAAAGGTTTTCAGTTTATAGGGTTCCGTTTGCAGCCACGACAGTACGACTGTCGAGTCTGAGGCTGCTGTTATTTTATTAATTTTGACGCGAGTAAATGTTTCAACTACGAACTTCATTAATTTGCTCAACAAGACAGCACCCATTAACTCCAACCGAGGAATCGTTACAGGTTTTATTGGTGCAACTTTAGATTTCGAGGTCACTAAACGAACCTTTACATTACCCTTCTGGTCGCGACTGATCACATACACGCATGCTGCGTAGCCACACAACGACGCGTCACAGAATCCAACTAAGTCACATTCCGTTTCACTCGGTAATAGCATGTGACGTTCAATACGTAACTCTTGTAACAGGGGGAGTTCAGAAATAAAAGTTTGCCACGATTTTTTAATGTTATCTGGCAACTTTTCATCCCACCAGATGCCTAGCTTCCACAGCTCTTGCATGATCTGTTTCGCTACAAAAGTGCATGGTGCGATAAAACCCACGGGATCGTAAATCGACGCTAGTAATTTTAGTACTGATCGTTTTGTTGACTCGTTGTCTGTTAAATTAACCGAAAAAATAAAAAGACCTAAAACTTTAATGGTACAGTCGTTTTCATCTTTAACAAATGTTACTGAATTTTCCCTATTTTCAAATGGGACGCGTTGTAGTAACTTCTCACTGTTACTCATCCACTTTTTTAAAGTGAAGTTGACACTTTCAAAAATACCAATTAATTGATCCTGTACTAAGCAATCTTGCTCAAAAGTATTACAAGAATAGAGAATATCGTCCATGTAAACACCCTCACGGAGGACCTGAGCAGCGAAAGAAAAACGTTTTCCTTCATCGTTAGCTAATTGAAGTAGCGTCCGAATTGCTAAGAACGGTGAACAACTAAGTCCGTATGTTACGGTTCTTAATTCGTATAATTTTATTGGGTCGTTAGGCGGTTCCCGATATAAAATGTGTTGATATAGGCGATCTTCTTTTCTTAAGGCTATAGCACGATACATTTTACAAACGTCACTAACTAGACAATATTCAAATAGTCTGAATTTCAAAATTATTGCCGCAATATCCGGATACAACTTAAGGCCGATTAATAGAATGTCATTTAGAGACACATTATTGCCACTTTTCGCAGACGCGTCGAACACTACACGCAAAGGAGTGGAAGTACTACTAGGTCGCAAAATAGTATGATGTGGAATTATGTATTTGCTAGGTTGATCAATCTGATAAAGCTCCATATGACCGAGGTCTTCATACTCTCGCATAAATTCCTTGTACTTATTATTTAGATCAGGAGTGCGCGCGAGTTTCCGTTCCGTATACAATAACCGACGCTCAGCCACAGCACGTGTTTGACCTTCCTCAATTTCCCAAAAATCGCGTAACGATTTATCAATCGATTGTTCTTCGTCATATGAAACTGATAAATTAAGATTTTGCGAACTATTAGTATTTTTATGTGGATATAATTTTCCGCTAATAACATAACCAAAAACTGTTTTAATAACACTCGGAATACTTTCCTTAATTACTAGCGGTTTATCCATAATGATATTATCTGGCACTATGTCGTTACCTAACAAAATATCTATTTGCGAACGCTTAAAAAACAATGGATCCGCTAACCTATAAGGTGCTATATTCGTTAATGACATTATCTGTGAAAGATACATTAGGCATATCAGCTTTGAAACCTTTAACACCTTTGAAATGAATACTAAATCAACGCTAAATGTCGGACTATTCGCATGTCTTGGTTTTAGTGTGCAAGTAATCATGCCTTGATTTTTAACGATGCCCCCACCTATACCGTGAATAGTAAAAGGACATTTTTTACGTTGTAATCCTAATTTCTGAGCACAATCAGTAGTTATGAAAGAAGTTTGAGCTCCAGAATCGATGACTGCACGGCAGTCTTGATATTGGTGTCGATTCTGTTGTGCACAAACTAAACTTTGATTTTTGCATATTTGCCGGTCGTAGTGAACAGACGTATCGAACAATTATTGCAATAAACAAATAATCACTTGCGAAATTGTGACCTAGTTACAAATAGCCAGTAGTAACGCATACTTGTATAGTACATTTGTGTAAGGTGTATTATTAGTAGAAATGACCGGTGTTTAACAGGAACAATATATTATCCTGGTTCATGATGGAGGACAGTCCATTCAACCGGAGTAGTAAATGCGTTCGCTCCCCGCCTTCTACACCTGTGCCCGGCACCTGTGCACCTCTGCCCGTGGCCGTACCCACCTCTTCCCCTGTACCTGTTGCCGCACCCACTTGTACACCTGTGCCCGTTGCCGTACCCGCCTCTACTTCTCAAGCGCCTATCCAAAGGAACGATGCCCCTGCAGTTGTCTCGACGGAAGAACTTCAGAACTGGATGGCGATTTTTTTTTTTTTTTTTTAAGGGACAAGCCCGCCACACTGTTCCCAACCACTGTAACTCCTGAAAGCCAGAATCAACAGTGGCGACCACCAGAAAAGCGCCGAGACAATGAAGCTCGACGAAGTCCCAGAGAATGAATTTAACTGTCTTGGATCCCGCAACGAAATTAATCAGAAAAGTATAGCGGAGGAGTAGGAAAATCTGTAATTTCCACTTCCCTCCATATCAGCAGGAGACACAAAGAAACAAGGCCAATAGGCACAAAGGGACGTTCACAACTGGGATAGGCCCAGTTGCCTAGCACCACGGATAAAATATTAACATTAATGGGTCCTAAGTTGTGAGCAGTTATATTTGATTCCAATAATAGGTATGGCAAAAACGCTTGAACGCACGGAAATTGTTCTAGTTTCTACAAGGTCTGTGTAGTAAATAACTCTGGATGTAACCTGTACACTATCCAACATAATATTGCGTTCATTCTGCCAAAGGCTGCACTCCCATAAAATATGATGTGCTGATTGTTCATATTCGCAGTCAGATGTGGAACATTGACAAAGAGGCGAGTCAACAAGCTTGAAGGAAAATAATTTACTCTTAAAGTTACCATGACCGGTGAGAAATTGAGCAACACAGTGATCAACCTCCAGCCATGTCCTGGCCAGCCGTTCACGAACGGATGGAAAGAACTGGTGGAGGTGTCGGCCCTTGATGGAATTATCCCACCTACATTGCCATTCTGACAAAAGTTCCTCCCAGACGTCGGTCTGTGGTTTGAATAATCTAGAAATCTTATCACGGTCACGTAGGGTTAAAAAGTCTGCGTCCGTGGTCTCACGCGCGTTATAGTACATTGCAGCCCGTCGCTGCACTTCAAGATCGACTGGAAGTACACCTGCAAGTACCGGTAAGGCTTCAGTACTAACCGTCCTATACGCTTTGCATAAGAATATCAAAGCCAAACGCTGGCTTTGAAGCAATTTACGTCGTACCGCTCCTATGGTGGCCCTATCGGCCCAAACAGGTGCCCCGTAGCACATACACCCCAAATAGGTAGCCCCATAAATGGTCTTTAAAGTTAGAAATGACAGACCCCACGTAGATTTGGATATTCTAGTTAGTTCTTTTTAGCTTTTTCACCGACAGTTTTTATATGATCTATGAATGAAAAATTCTTCTCTAAGACCAAACCAAGGTAGCACACGGACTGCTTTCTTTTCACGGGAACGTTATTAAATTTAATACTAGGCCACGATTTAAGATTACCTTTTAAAATTAGTTGATAAGTTTTTTGCGGTGCATAGGTCAGACGGTTTCGATCGCCCCACTGAGATATTAATCGTAGGCAAGTGTCAGCTAAATTCTCGAGTCCAGCCCGAGTACTCGACTGAATGAGCAGCAGGCCGTCGTCCGCGTAACCGGTTAATGAACAGCCGGGTGGGAGAGGAATCGCGAGAAAATCATCGAAACCTAAATTCCACAGATACGGAGCGATTACCGAGCCCTGAGGACATCCCATGGTAAGGGACTTTGACATAGAATGATGTCCGAGTATGAGTTTCGCGGAACCATTTAAAAAATATGAATAAACAAGATTATATATGTTTTTATAGCAGCCGCGATTCTTCATTTTAAGTAGTAGCATCGGCCACCATGCGTTATCAAAAGCCCCGGAAATATCTAAAAAGATTCCAACCACGTACTTGTGTTCCGAGTTATTAACAATTTTTCTAACAGAAAGTGCCGCGTCTACGGTAGATTTTCCCACGGTGAAACCGAATTGGTTGTTATGAAACTTTGGCCCGTCTGGCAGCAAACGTGGAACGATAAGGCGCTCCAGGAGTTTTCCCAAAGATGGCAGTAGGGTTAAGGGCCTGTACGACTTAGGGTCGTCTGGTGGCTTATCACCACTTTTTGGAATTATTCGTATAAAGCCACGTCGCCATACACGAGGAAAAACGCCGTCCGCAATACATCGGTTGAAAACAGATAAAATGGCGTCACCCGCTGTTTTAAAAGCTTCTATTATCATCCGATTAGATATTTTATCTTCACCTGATGATTTGTTAAGAGGCAGTTTCCTGACAAGATTAATGAATTCGTCAATGGATGGAAGGTCTGACGTTGGTGATTCAGGCGGCACAGATGCCCACGCTCTGATCTGCTGATGGTAGTCATTGTCATTTACTGGCCAATCATCAGGTATCAGACTATTTAATAGAACGTCGGTTGTTTCCTCAATACCGGTCGTGTGTCTATTATTTACTTTAATGTTCTGGACAAACGCCAGGTCGACTGATCGATTAGCTTTGAACTCGTGATACAAAGGAGACCACGGACCTTCTTTATCTAGTTTTTCTACTATTTTTCGCAGTAAATTACCCTTAGACTTTTCCACTGATGCTCTGTAGCGGGACTTGGCAACTCTAAATGCATTTAAAGCAAAGTTAAGTGGGTCTCCGGTGACCTTTTGTTTTCTAAGCTTGTTTAAATGTCTGCGCGCTCGGCGATAGGCTTTTACGCTGCTCAATTAAGTAGTCACACCACCAATCACATCTATGGATGTTGGTCATAGATGCGCGACCAATGGCGATGTCAGCACAGTAAGTGAAGGTGTCTGACATAATTTCAGCACTTTCTTCAGCTGACAGCCCATCACGAGTGAAGTCTTTGGCGTGACACGCAAAAAGCAAGCCAAAGAATTCCCAATTCGCGCCTTTACTTTTATATCTAAAATTAAAGTTTGGATCACATTATGCTTAAATCGAATTTCCCTTCACTTGCACTTGTTGTTAACTCAACGATAACCGATCACAATGCTGCCCTACTAACCCTAAATTGCAAATTACCTAAACAAGGCACTCGCAAAATTTCTAAACTGAATATAAATAGACTTGAAGCAGATTTACGCGTCATCGATTTTGATCCAGTCTATAATTCCGCTGACCCGCAGTTTTGCATGTTGTTTGTAATTGAAAACTTACGAAATGCAATTCAGAAAAACAGTCATATCGCAGTTGACCAACAAAAATCACAACATAAAACCATGGATCACATCAGGTCTTATTCGCTGTATGAAACATAGGGATAAACTGCATATGAAAGCTAAATCTAATCCAGAAAATGTTGTATTGCAACTTTCGTACAAAAGATATCGAAATTTCTGTAATGATCTTCTTAGGAAAATTAAAAGCAACTACGACAAAGTGGCATTGGAAAAGGCTGGAACAAATAGTAAAAAGATCTGGAAATATATTAAAGACGCAACGTATACTACAAAACAATGTGAGTCATCTTCAAGTTTATTACAAGCACACTCGTCACCAGTGGAATCCGCTAACATAGCAAATAATTTCTTTATTAATGTGGGTAAGTCTCTAGCAGAAAAAAATCTGGGTCAATCCCAAAACCTGACGAACATTCCTTTAACTTCTAACACTGCTTTAACTTCCTTTGCGCTGCTAGATACTGACGAGACTGAGGTAGATAGTATGATCATGACCTTGAAAGAAGACTGTGCAGTTGGCTGGGACAACATTTCGAATAAAATTCTTAAAAGATTCAAGGACATTTTGGTACCACCACTGACCTATATTTTCCGCATTTGTTTATCTTCAGGGCATTTCCCAGAGTGTCTAAAAAAAGCTGTAATTATCCCTGTATATAAATCAGGCAGCAAAGAGCAAGTGACAAATTATAGACCTATTTCTTTACTACCTTCTATGTCAAAAATATTGGAGAAAATAATAAACAAAAGGTTGTTGAAATATTTGGAAGATAAATCTATTCTGTCTGAAAGGCAGTTTGGATTTAGACCTAAAGTTTCAACTGCCGATGCGGTACATCATCTGACTGACTATCTAGCGCAAGAACTTGACAAGGGTAACCACACAGTAGGAATTTTCCTGGACCTCGCCAAAGCTTTTGACACAGTTTGCATTCCAATTCTATTGCGCAAGCTTGAGATCATGGGTGTAAGAGGCACCCAATTGAAAACATTCAAAAGTTATTTAGAAGATCGTTCCCAGTGCGTAAAGATTGGTGAATGGTGATGTAGTCAGCGCTGTTCAAAAAAACACTTTTTATTGGTGTTCCCCAAGGAAGTATTCTAGGGCCCACCTTGTTTTTGATCTACATAAATGACCTTTGCAATCTAAAGCTAGAGCATGGTACTATCATAACTTACGCTGACGATACTGCTTTACTTTTTTCGGCTGACTCAGAAAATGAAGTCTACAAGCTTGCGCAACACGGATTTAATATTGTAAATAAATGGCTTCAAACTATCTCACTAACTCTAAATGCAGAGAAGACAAACTACATTAAGTTTTCGATGCGCAAGCATGTATCCAATATCCCCTCAGCGTTGCCATCTCATTGTTGCCCAGTCCCTGCAGATAGCCAGTGTCAGTGTCCCAATATTAAGAAGACTAACAAAATAAAATACCTGGGTATTATAATAGACGAAACCCTTTCATTCAAACAACATATGGAAGCTCTAAATATAAAAGAAATCGTAAGCTGATATTCGTATTCAAAAAACTACGATTTATAACAGATCCGAAAATACTTAGGCAAGTATATTTTGCGCTATGTCAGTCAATTCTGACTTACTGCATCACTTCATGGGGTGGGGCGAGTAAAACTCTGTTATTGCCCATTGAAAGAGCTCAAAGAGCTATTCTCAAGGTGGCTACTTGCCGCCCTTTCCTTTTCCCCACTAACCTCCTGTATAAATCTTGTGAAATACTAACAGTTCGACAGTTATTTATTATGAGCACTGTACTAAAACAACACGCAGCACTTCCATACAGCACTGATTTCACAAAAAAAAGACGGAAAGATATAGTTTGCCCTCAAAAAAGTACAAAACATGCTTTCACAGCCAAGTTTTATATGTACCTCGGACCGCTACTCTATAACAGGCTGAATGAAAAAGGAAGCATCTACCCCTTAAATCACAATAACTGCAAGAAAATCCTTAAGGAAGCTCTTCAAACTATGAAGATACAGAGAAGTTATTACTTGTGCTAAAGTAAATATAGTCCATATTATTGTTAGTTTTAAATTAGCTAAGTTAAAATAGTATAATTTTATATACCTTTTTACATTGGTACCAATAATATTAATATGATATATGATTATTTAATCAATTAATGTTACCTCAAATCGTCTGAAACACAGGATTACCTAGTTCAGGCTCAAAGCATGAGTGAACTTGACATAGATTTCAGAAAAACTGTAAACTTTTACCTTACATTTTTGAATAAAAAATTTATTATTATTATTAAACTTAATTTAGGCTATTGCTATCTTTTTCTTTCTAATAAAACGAGAAAGAGCCGAACGTAATTTAGAGCTGTCAAATTTAGTTGCAACTAATATTTCTATACAAATGAAGGGTGCACGTAAAAACATGTCGACTAAAAACACGGTGAAGCGCAAGGTATGAACTAGTTTGACATCTCTAACTTAGTTCATAGCTGTAGCCGTTCTTTTCTCGCGCTGCCTTTTAGTAAAAGATAGCAATAGCCTAAATTAAGTTTAGTTTGTGGACAACAGAATCGACACCATAGACCAACACAGTCAATAGCATGCGCGCGGGTAGTACTTAACACTACTCCGTATCCGTATTCGCAGTTATCACTAAATAATGCTTGCTGAATGGGGTAGTTCGTGTCACTTACGAAGTGAGACGAAACAAGCGCTTGCTGCGCGTGCGAAAGAGACGGCTGCACGGTCAGGGTGTTCGCCACGGACGATATTCCCGCGCTTTCCGTCGCATTATCTTTATGTAATAAGTAATAATGCGGTGATGCACATACCCCGCAGGTCATTGTACTTTTACAAGCATTAGACTGATGGTCAGATTTAAGACAATTATGACACAGATTAAGTGAATGAACACGGTTCATTCTTTTTTCGACCGACAATTTACGAAATTGATCGCATCGATAAATCATATGATTTTGTTTACAAATCACACAAGAAAAAATCGAATTATTATTATTACGGTTGTTATTATTATTGTTCGAAGTACGTGCCGTATTGAGAACTGACTAAGATTTTATTTGAGTTTTATTTTGTGTATTACTAGATTTCGACGTGTTATTTGAAGAGCTGTTTTTATAAAAGTGTGTTCTAGAACTTTAATTTGCTTGTTTACAAAATCAATTAGTTCCGCAAATGACGGTATCGACTTTTGATCACGGCTTTCTTCGAATAATTTACGCGTATGAGGGTCAAGTCTTTGTAATGCCAAATGACACAATAAGAAATCATCTAAGTTCTTTATGTTTAATGCTTGAATCGCTTTAAGTGAATGATCAAAGGTTTCTATAAATGAAGTTAAATTCGACGTAGTATCTTTAGTTAACGGTGAAAAGTTCAACATTTTATCGAAATACCTACATGCTAGCGTTCTGTGGTCGTGATGTTTGTCAACTAAACTTTGCCAAACTAATTTGTAATTAGCGGCCGTGATAGGTAGATTTTTAAAAATATTTAAAGCAGAACCTTTAACGCATGAAAGTAAATAATGGTATTTATCGATAAAATAATAATAAAAAAAAAATAATAAAATTTTATTCAGTTTGCTTATCAAGGTACAATATTAAAAGCTAGAAACAAGAAAACAATGATCCTTAAGCACTAGATTTTCACAAATTCCCTGGACTCCACACTAGGATACCCTGTGTCGTGGGGTCCAGTCTCTTCCCAAGTAAAGGTAACATATTAGCTTTAACTGAACTACTTAATTACAAAGGAAATAAAAGATAGGTAAATTAAGATAAATAAATTAACAACTAAAAACTATTATAACAATATTTTTAAATCGAAAAATTTAAGGACAAGAGGTTTGATGTTTTTGGAAGTATGTGTGTGTGTGTGCGTGTGTGGGTGGGTGAGGTGTGGTGGGTGTTAGGATATGTATGGCGTGTATGAGTGGGTGTGGTGTGTATGGTGGGTGAGTACGTGCATGGTTGTGTTTCTCTATATTTTTGTTACAATTTTACGACTGTATATACAAAAGGTGTTCTGTTTGGTCATAGTTTTTGGGATGCAGCCATTTAAATATATATCGATATCTGAGAAATTCCTATTGTGAACCAATGATGAGAACGTGTCATAAAAAGTTATCCAATTTTCAACTTCACCGTCAAATTGAAATAATGTTAACTTCGGTAACGCGGGTTGTACTACTTTTTTTTTTTTTTTTTTTTTTAGTAGCCTACATAGTGTCCCACTGCTGGGCAAAGGCCTCCCCTTTCTCCTTCCATACCACTCTATCTTGTGCGATCTCCGGCCAAGTTAGCCCCGCAAAGATGATCAGATCGTCACGCCACCTTCGCCGAGGTCGACCTCGACGACGCTGTCCTTCCTCAGGCGTCCAGTGTGTGACGATCTTTGCCCATCTCTCCGGGTGCATCCGTGCCACGTGGCCTGCCCACTCCCATTTCAGCCTAGCTGTTTTTTCTCCAACATCAGCTACTTGAGTTATGGAGCGCAGGGTGGTGTTTCTAACGCGATCTGTTCGCTTGACACCTATTATGCTGCGCTCCATTGCCCGCTGGCAAATCTTGAGTTTGGACTTCTGTTGTTCAGTAAGTGACCAACTTTGTGCACCGTAGGTTAGGACGGGCAGGATGCACATGTCGACGAGTTTTCTTTTCAATGTTAATGGAAGGCTTCCCTTCATATGTTCCTTAAGGGCCCAGAAGGTCTTCCAAGCATTTTGGACTCGTCTTTCGACTTCTTTGTCTTGCCTGTTTTTGAACGACACTATCTGGCCCAAATAGGTATACTCGTCGACATATTGCAACGTATGCCCGTCTACCGTGACCCTACGTTTCGTGCTGTTGGTCATAATTTGGGTCTTGGATCTATTCATTGAAATTCCAACCTCAAGACTTGCTGTGCTCAGATCTTTGAGCATTTCTTCGAGTTCTGGGGCCGATGTGGAGAATAGCACGATGTCATCGGCAAAACGGAGGTTTGTTAGGTGTTGGCCGCTAATATTTATGCCTCGTGAATGCCAAGAGTTGGGCAGCTTCTTAAAAACCTCCTGCAGTACGCTTGTGAATAGCTTGGGTGAGAGTGGATTACCCTGTTTGACACCTTTTTCAATACTGAATTTTGGACCAGAAATGTGCAACTTGATGTTCGCAGAGCTACTTTGATATATGGTATCAATGAGATCAATGTAGGTGTGTGGTACATTTTGAGATTCCATGGCATTAATGACTGATTGATGGTGTATACTGTCAAATGCCTTGGCATAATCCACAAAGGCCAAGTAAAGCGGTTTGTTAAATTCATTGTATTTTTCGATTACTTGGTTGACAGTATGGAGATGGTCTGTTGTGGAGAAATGGGGACGGAATCCTGCTTGCTCGGGGGGTTGGTGAAGGTCAAGTGTCGGAGCGATTCGGTTTTCTATTATTTTGATGAAAAGTTTATATAAGTGTGAAATGAGGCTAATGGGCCGATAGTTAGAGATGTCTGCTTTGTCTCCTTTCTTGTGAAGTAGGATTATAATTGAGTGGCACATTTCAGGGGGAATTTGGCCAGTGTATAATATGGTATTGAAGAAAGATGTGATGTGTGGTATAAGAACATTTCGTCCTAACTTTAAAACTTCTGTTGTTATTCCGTCTATTCCAGGGCTTTTGTTGAATTTCATCTCGCGAAGAGCAAGTTGAACCTCGTAGGGACTGATGGGATGAACAGAGTCAGGGCAATAATAAATGAAGTTTCGGGGCTGTTTTTGTTGATCCTGATAAAGATTTGTATAGAACTTTGTTGCTATTTCAATGATTTTGCTTGAGCTGCTTTGTTTTGTCCCATTGTCGTCTTTTAGATTTGAAATCCAGGTTTTTCCCTTCGCAATTCCCTGTTTGGCAGATCTTAAAGAGGTACTGCTTAGTAAAGCTGATTTAATCATCCGGGTATTGCAATCTCTAACGTCTTTTCTTATGCTTCGTTTAACTAGTTTGTCAATTTTATTGTATTCTTCTCGATTATTCTTTAACATTTCTCTGTTCTCTATTAATGAAATGGTTTGATTACTAAATTTGTTATTATTACTTCTTGCACATTTGATTTTCTTGGTTGCTGTTGAAATGTTTTCTATGATGCTGTTGTACTGGCTCTGAGGGTTTTGGTTTGGGTCTATTGGTAAAAAATCAAATGATTTTTTTAATTCTAAATTAAATTTCTCCATATTACTTATTAAAACATCTTTGTTAAGTTTCTTTATTCGGCTTTTACAAACTGCTTTATGCGGTGTGATTTTACATTGAGGGCAATCTTTGCACGTACTGGTCTATGGTCTGAACTAAATTTAAATTTATTTATAACGCTTACATCTTTTATTATATTATTATGGCCACAAGAGAGTATAAAGTCAATTTCATTATTTCTTTGGTGAGATCCAGGTCCATCGGCGCTGTGACTTTTTCGGGAAAAAGCTGTTCATTATCTTGAACCCTTGTCCAAATGCAAACTGGATAAGTGCATTTCCTCGGTCATTTCTGGTTCCTAAGCCATGAGGACCGAGAATTTCTGGGTTATCTAGGTCTTGTCTAACCCCAATTTTTGCATTAAAGTCACCAGTAATGACATTCCATGTACTACGATTTTCTTCGCACGCTTTGTTAAGTATATCATAAAATTCTTCCAGTTCGTCATCGCTGTGTGACGATGTAGGTGCGTAAGCTTGGACAATGGTCAAACTATGTTGGTCTGTTATGCTTACTTGTTATGGTATACTCTAAGGAGGTCCCCGCTGACGCACACACAGAGTGATAGCTCCGTCGAAATAATTTCTATTAATTACAAATACAATGTTCTCGGCACATAAATCGATACTAATCAGTGCGTAAAACAACGAGTGTAATCATTAATAACACAGTTTTCATATAAGTTGAATAGTGCGTCTATAAACATAAAAAAACGAAACTGCAAAAACCAAAGTTAAATGAACAAAGGACGGGTGATTCAGTGACACAGTGTGACTCATTACGGAGTAAGTGATGTGCGTTTCGTGACCATAAATGGACATATTGAACGCTATTGGCGGAACATCAGCCGCGAAACCCACACTCGAGCAACAAGGACAAATTTTTCGATCCTAATTGCAAGTACGTCCGCAGCCGAGCGGTCAGGCAGAGCGCCTTCCATCTCATAGACTTCAAGTTCGGATCTGAGCAACGCTACGCATTGTTTTTATTCTTTTTGCATTCTCTTTTTTGATTTTTCTGGTTTTAATTCATTTTTATTAACTCTACGAAGATTTAATTATAAAAAATGTCGTCTAAAAATGGTCTGAAAGGAGACCGCAAAATACCAGAAAAACTAATATGCTTTAAATGCAAGAAGGCAGTCGACATTAAGAAAACAGCTTTATGTTCGGTGTGTACCAACCGATATGAACCAGATTGTGATGGTTTTCCGGAGCAAACCTACCGTCTAATGGACAAGGAATCCAGGAAAAAATGGCGATGTAAAACATGCATCAGAAACAAAAAAGCTCCAACTATCAACCATGTAGCTGATGTATCAAATATTACAATGAGAAAACGAGCAAACCTAAACCTGAACAGCCCATCACCAGGACCTAGTGACAGCTTCCAGGAAAATAAACAACCTGTAACAGTGAAACCTACCGTCCAGGGGATTTCTGATATCTTGGATTCGCACATACTGTCTGAATATGAAACTTCAGATGAATCTTTTAACACACCTAACAAACTATCCCATAGTGTTGACGGCACAATATCTGAGATATCTGAAACATTAACAGTTTTAGAAATGAAAAACACCATAAAGGAACTCACGCTCAGACTGAATAGTGCAGAAAATGAGCTAGAAAATACCATAATAGAAAATAGCAGTCTCCACCAACAAATAAATAAATTAACAGCAGAGACAAAAATGCTAAAATCACTTTGTTATTCCCCAGTTACGTCTGAAAATAGCCCAGCCATCAAACATAAGAGAAAATGACTCTCCCTACTACCTCAACAAACACTCTCCACACCTTGTACTCCATTGCCAAATAATTCGAATGTCGACTGTCACAAGAGTATTGAAATAATATGTCTTCAACACAAAATCGCTGATCTTCAACAAAATCTGAAAGAAGCACAACATCAGATCGAAGCACTCACAAAACTAATAGAAACGATGAAAAGCAGTAATAAAATACCGCAAAAATCTCTAGCATCAAAAATTAACGCAGAAACGCCTACTTACACCGAAGAGCAAAAACACGAACCGACGAGTAGAGTGTTTATCTTTGGCTCTCAGCGATGCGTCGGTTTAGCAGCAGCAATGATACACGCAAGACAAGGTACAAGGTATGAAAAGTATAGGATTATCGCAAATACGAAGCCAAATGCACTCAGTAATCAAATAATAATGAGCTGCCGTTATGCTAAGTTGAATCCTAATGATAAACTTGTTATATGTGTAGGGGAGAACGACTACAATTTAAAAGAAACCATATCCCAATTACAAATTATACTAGAAACATTTTATAACAACATGATCATTGTACTAAATGTGCTTAAAAATGAGTATCTAGATGTTAATAAGCTAAATAATCGTATTAAATATGTATGTATAAACTATAAAAAATGTAAATTTATTGAAAGCCAATCAAATAAGATATCCGAATTGTGTATAAAAATTAATTACCTAATTGACTGTAATGATTATAATGACAATTATTTAAACCCTAGGAACCTTGTAAAACGAATACTGAGTAACAAATCAAGTCTTAAATTAAACGCCAAACTTAATAAACCTAAAAAGGGAACAATTCCGTTCTATTTTGATCGTATAAGCCTCAGTCAACAAAAATCAGAAAACCTGATAAAGCCCACTGAGAAACCCCAAAAAGGAACTATCCCGTACTATTTTCCGGTAATAAAAAAGAATTTAAAGCTTTTTCGTGCCCATAACTCCGCCATCTGTAATACATAAAAATTTTAAAATACTGCATTAAAATATTGCCAGAATCCTGTCCAAAAGGGAACTCCTTGAACTAACCTTGCAGGAACTCCAGGAACTGAATAATAGTCCAGACGCAATATGCCTTTCCGAGACATTTATAAAAAAAGGTAATGAATCTCACGTTAAAATCCATGGTTACAATATGACGGCTAACTTCTGTAGAGATAAACAAAGGGGGGGTACGTGTATTCTGCTGAAAAAAAACCTTGTTTTTAAAGAAATACCTTTTATAAATACATATGCAACACAAAATACTTTCGAAGCATGTGGCATAGAACTGACACATCATAAGCTAATTATTGTTTGTGTATATAGGACACCCCAGTCTGATCCCATCCAATTTTTAAGCAAGTTAAATAGTCTTTTGGACCACGTATTCAAAAAGTATAATCCCAAAATAAATGTGGTCCTGGCAGGTGACTTAAACATTAATACTCTCCAAAACAGTAATATTACTATTCAACTACAAGAACTCTCATATAATTATAACTTAAAACTACATATTAATCGTCCAACTCGTAAGTCTACCTGTATCGATCACATTCTTAGTAACATTCCTAATGCTAATGCTACCGTAATGCCTCTTCATCTATCTGATCATGACACAGCACAAATGTTGAGTTTTCCCTTGAAACATAAGACACAAAACCAGACAACATATTTTTTCTACAAAAGAGATTATGGCTTGGATAATATCCAGAAATTTAAGGAATGCTTACGGAATGTGTCATGGTCGGAGGTCTACGGTGAGAAAGACTTAAATATAGCATTCAATTCTTTTCACGAATTGTTAGGCTTGTTCTATAATTTATGTTTCCCAAAAATAAAGGTGAAAGTAAATACTAATAGTAAAAAGAAACAGAACTGGATAACCAAAGGTCTAAAACAAAGTTGCAAAACAAAAAGATCTCTGCGCTATCAATATTATAAGAGCAAAATTTTACGAAATAAAACTAAATATTTACAATACTCAAAGATTTTACAGAAATGCGTTTACACATCAAAAAGAACGCAAACATCAAATACATAAACAATAGTGAAAACAAATGTAAAGCTGTTTGGAGAGTAATAAAGGATGAAATCGGGAACAATAACGATAGGGACAACATAGAAAACATTCTACTTGAAAACACAGTACTTTCAGATCCTGTAGAAATAGCAACAGCCTTCAATAACCACTATACTAATAGTAAACAGTAACGAACGTTCAATAGTCCATTCGAAGTTCCTTAAACCTGTGTCCGAAAATGAAGTTAGAGCAGAGATTATGTCATTGAATAACACAAACTCCGAAGGTTATGACGAAATTAACACGAAAATCATTAAAGCATGTACTAATGAACTTATTGAAATTCTGACATATTTAATTAATTTATCATTCTCTCTTGGCATATTTCCAGAAGCACTAAAGCTGTCAATTGTTAAACCACTTTATAAAACCGGTGAAAAATCAGACGTTAACAACTATCGCCCAATAACTTTGATACCTATACTATCTAAAATCTTCGAAAAGTGTATGTATAAAAGACTGATTGAATTCTGTAATAAATTTAACATTATTAGGAAAGAACAGTTTGGCTTCCAAAAAAATAAATCCACAACGTTAGCCATCTACAGTCTTATAAAAATAGTATTAACGAATATTAACCATAACTATCTTACTACAGGGTAGTTTTTCGATCTATCTAAGGCCTTCAATCTAGTCTCTCATGATCTGTTATTACAGAAATTGGAGGCAACTGGGATTAGAGGCATTACACTTCAATGGTTTTCATCATATCTAATCATAAATGTATACTATTCGCTGATGACATCTCTATTATTGTGACATCTGATAAAAAAAAAATATAATTAAAGACCACGAGACAGAAATTAATAATGTGACTGAAAGATTGATAAAATGGCTAAAGGAAAATAACTTATCCATAAATCTCAAAAAGTCCATTTATATACAATTTAATAAATCGAATAATGCAAAACACAATATTAAAATGAATATAAATAGAATTAACGAAGTAACGCAAACAAAATTTTTAGGAGTAACATTGGATCAAGACATCAACTGGAAAGCACATGTGGATACAGTATCCAAACGAATTAATAAGTTTGTTTATGCACTGAAACAGATTAGAAACATAACAAACATTAAAACGTCTATAGCAACATATCATGCATATGTTGAATCAGTGCTACGCTATGGCCTAATTATGTGGGGAAACAGCACTGATCAAAATAGAGCATTTGTCGCACAAAAGAGATGCATAAGAGCATTATGTGGCCTTAAGCCCGACGAATCTTGCAGGCCGATGTTTAAGAAACTTGATTTGTTACCACTGCCATCCCTTTATATTTTTGAAATTTGTTTGTTTGTGTGGAGGCATAGGGAATTGTTTGCGAAAGCAAGCGATGTGAATTCTCGCAGCAGGCGCGACCCCTACAGGCTCGTGTTAGATGTCCTACCAAGGCTTGCGAAATATAATAAAAGCTGTATGTTTATGTGTGTCCAGATATACAATAGAATACCAAATGAATTAAAAACATTAAATACAAGAATGTTCAAAAATAAATTATACAAATGGCTTTCTGCTAATAGTTTTTACAGTGTTAGGGAGTTCCTGGAACATAAAATCGCATGATGACTGATTGTTTCGTTATGCATGTATTTGCACGCTTATATTTATTAAGCAAAACATGTTTGTTCATAATAATAACATTACCATCTTTTATACCATGTTTTTAGCAAATAAATGATTATTATTTTATTTTATTTATTTTTTATTTAATTTGAGAACTGCTACCCTCTCCGAGTATCCGAGAAATTCTATTGTTCAAGACCAATGGTCCATAACATAAAAATAGTTTTAAAAGGTAAAAAATTGGTTGTCTATGAAAATATAGTCACGAATAAGATGGCTACGTGTGCATTTTGTTTCTTTTGTTAAAAATGTAATAAAAACGTTTGTTATTATAAAACAGCGGTTTTTCTATGTTTTCTACACCTCACCAGCGCATCTCCATAACGGTGTGAAACATAGAATTGGTCCTTCGAGCCGGATTACTTAAATAAAAGATTTCTTGAATTTACTGAAAGTTTGATGCATATGTCCTGTATTTCTGTTCCCAGAAATATCAATGTACACCCACATCAAAAATTAGAGTTAGTCGGTTATGCTGATGCCTCGAATATTGCGCATGGTTGTTGCCTCTATTTGAGAGTAATTGGCGAGGACAACACAGTGAATGTCAATCTTTTATGTTCAAAATCTCGTGTAAATCCTAGACATCAAACCTTATCTATACCTAGACTTGAGCTTAACAGTGCTTTGTTATTAGCTATATTATCAAACAAAGTACATGACACTTTAGCATTAAAGTATAATAATATCCATACCTATTTATATTTAGATTCAAATATTGTTTTATCATGGCTAAAAATTGAACCTGTAAAACTTACTGTTTATGTTGCTAATAGAGTAGAAAAAATCAGACAGTTGTCAAAAGATGTACGCTGGGACTATGTGAACACTAATGAGAATCCTGCAGATTGCTTATCTCGTGGTCTTAAACCAGAACAATTGAAAGAACACTCGTTGTGGTTTCATGGTCCTCAGTATTTACAAAACCATGATTATGTTCATTGTAATTCACAGCTGAATATGAATGTATCTGATATTCCTGAACTTAAATTGCGTTCAACAACATGTAATACTTGTAATTATGTATCTGATATTCCTGAAATTAAAATGCCTTCAGCTACATGTAATACTTGTAATAAAGAAAATATTTATTTTCATAGTTTCATAGAAAAATATTCAAATTTGGATAAAATGACTAGAATAATGGCTTATATCAATCGTTTTATATTTAATTGTAAACAACAAAATATTAACAAAAGGCAAGGACATTTAGGTCCTTCGGAGATGGCTCTTGCATTGCATGAATTAATAAAAATTTCACAAAGTAAACACTTTGAAAATGAGTTAAAATTGTTAAAGTCAAAAGCTAACTTAAATTCTTATTTGAGTAGTTTAAATCCTTTTATTGATGGTGTAGGTCTGTTAAGAGTGGGTGGTCGTTTACAAAATGCAAATCTTACATTTCAGCAAAGGCACCCCATTATTCTACCGAAAAAGTCGAATTTGACTAAACTGATCATTTATAATGAACACATAAGACTTAAGCATGCAGGACAGAAGCTAACTCTTAGTAGTTTAAACGAGCGGTATTGGTTGATCAATGCTAACAGAGAGGTAAAAGCTGTGTTGCACAAATGTGTACTATGTTTTAGATTTAAGGCTAAAGCTTCCAGTCAACTTATGGGATCTCTGCCACTTGATCGTGTCAATATTACTCGTCCTTTTCAAATTGTAGGTACTGATTATGCCGGTCCTTTCAATGTTAAACAAACCAGGATAAGAAATCCTGTTATTACAAAGGCATATGTTGTAATTTTTATATGTTTTATTACTAAAGCAGTTCACATAGAATTAGCATCAGATATGTCTACTAATACTTTCTTAGCATGTTTAAAAAGATTTATAAGTCGTAGAAATAAGCCTACAAAAATTTATTGTGACAATGCTAGTTACTATAGAGGTGCTGATAATGCACTCAAGGAATTGTATGATTTACTGAATTCCACAGATCATCAAAGCAAGGTTTTTGATTATGGTAGTTCAGAAAGGATTCAGTTTCAATTTATTCCTTCATACTCTCCTGTATTTGGTGGTCTATGGGAAGCAGGAGTAAAAAGTATTAAATATCATATGAAACGTATAATTGTCCATAGTGTGCTTACCTATGAGGAACTGTACACAGTTCTAGTGCAAATTGAAAGCATTTTAAACTCTAGGCCATTGACACCTATGTCAAGAGACTGTGATGACATGTCTTACCTGACACCTGCATATTTCCTCACTGGTTCTCCATTAACCTCTTATCCAGAGTTAAATTTAGTTGATGTAAATGTAGGAAGACTTAGTTTCTGGAAGCAATGTATTCAAATGCAACAGCATTTTTGGCAAAAATGGCATAAGCAATACTTAGTTATGCTGCAAAATCGTCCTAAATGGAAAACCCAACAGCCTAATTTGGAAAAGGGTACTTTAGTATTGCTTAGGTCTGACAATGTATCCCCATTGAACTGGCCTGTAGGTAGAATTGTAGAGGTCATTCCAGGAAAAGATAATTTAGTTCGTGCAGTTGATGTAAAAACTGTTAAGGGTTCAATTATTAGAACAAGTGTAATGAAAGTTTGTCCGCTACCTATAGATTATGATTAGTGTCTGTTGTCTATTTTTAAGTTAGTATTTTTGTCTTATTTTAGGTAAGTTTCATTATCTACTAAGGTTTTTTTAAGAAATAAGTTAATTAGTCTTAAGTTAATTAAAATGTTTTAGTTACTTGCAAAGTTTGCTAGTTTAATTTCTAATTATGTGTTAATTGTATCACATAGTTTTTGTTTTTATTAATTCTCTTAAATTAGCTTTTGGCCGAGGCCCCCAGCATGTTCAAGACCAATGGTCCATAACATAAAAATAGTTTTAAAAGGTAAAAAATTGGTTGTCTATGAAAATATAGTCACGAATAAGATGGCTACGTGTGCATTTTGTTTCTTTTGTTAAAAATGTAATAAAAACGTTTGTTATTATAAAACAGCGGTTTTTCTATGTTTTCTACACCTCACCAGCGCATCTCCATAACGGTGTGAAACATCTATGATATGGTTCTTCCACTTTTTAGCCACCAAAAAACCTACTCCATATAGGCCTTTGGTAGCTCCAAAGTGATAGAATATAGAGTTCTCTCTTTCCTCTGTGTCCTCTCCCATTCTCCTCACTTCTGATAACCCCATCACATCCCAACTTATTTCTTTTAAGGCATTTTCTAACTCAAGTAATCGTTCATCTTGCATTAGTGTGCGTACATTGTACGTTAGGATATTTAAGTTAATGGTGCCGATTCCCTTGTTCACAAACTAAACTAAATTTAAGTTGAATGCATCTTTTTCTTTCTATTTCATTACGAAAAGGACAGAAGATAAATATTAATTTAATCCTGTCAAATTAGTCACCACCTGACGTAATTTGATGTAATTTTAGTAGTCAACTTTTTAATCGCGTCTAAAACTTGTATGGCGCTGATTAATTTGACAGAACATAACTAAAATTTATCTCCTGTCCTTTTCTTAATGAAATAGAAAGAAAAAGATGCATTCAACTTAAATTTAGTTTAGTTTGTGAACAAGGGAATCGGCACCAGTATCGGAGTCCGTTTTCGTAGATGCTTGGTTTTGTTGACGGAGGATCGATCTCGCCCGGGGATTCTTAGCACCCCGAGCTCTGGGAACCTGTTGACTACCGTCATTGTCGCGAGGTGCTCCAGAGCTGCCGGGCACATGGGGCCTGAGGTTATATTGTTCTGTCATGGTTTGAAAGTTTTCAAGGGGGATTTGGACTATAGTCCACCACGCTAGTCCAATGCGGGTTGGTGGACGTTGCGCCAGAGCCTCGTTCGTTGAACAGCAGGGTGCACCACGGGCAGGTGAGGTTGGCTTGAGTCTTTTAAGATGTTAATAGGACCCCTTACACCCCTTTGTACTACTAAATAATTTTTATCCAACGCAGGAAATAATTCGTTTTCTGTTTTTGAATGCTTCCTAGCGATTAACTGACATGCATTATACATTTCGTCAAATGTTTCGAGTTCACTAATCGACATTTTTGCAGTCGGTTTAATTTGTATTTCTATTTCGTACATATCAAAAATGGTGGATTCAAACTTTGCACGGACACTTTCCATTTCCGACAATAATACCGTAAACAATTGAAATTTATCTGGATCTGTTCCCAACTTTTTTGAATAGTCATAAAGTTTTTGTATTTTCGTAAATAAATATTCTTTTCTAACTAATAAGATTTTTTGCTTCGTTTCTAAAACTTCCGCCATTTTGGACGCGTAGTAATAGCAAAACTAAATGAAAAATTCGGGCTGGAATAACTAGAATCCGGGCTCGAATGGACCAGATTGTGGAATAGAGGAATGGACTGTATGAAATTTACGTTGCTGTAGTGGTAAGAGAGGTTGTTCTGTATGAACTGAGTTCTTCTCGTTCGCCCAGTCAAGGAACAATCAACCAAGAAAAATTCTAGTACGACTCACCTTTTCTTAGCTGCGGCCGCTTCTGGATGTTTTCTGATGATCACAGAGTCTGGCACGTTGTCCAAGACACGGCAGTGTACAAATTGTCCTTAAAACACAATTTTCACTTATGGAGCTTATAGAGTCAGGGTTTATTTCACTAGGCTCGAGCTTATGTGGGCAGAAGACGGGTTTCGTGCTATGAAAACACACTGGATGCGATACACTATTTTATTTCACATTGCACGGTTCGGCATGGTAGTTTCCATGGAGAAAAACCGAAAAGAAACTCCATGGTTACTCTTTTCAAACAGATACATTGAGTCTAACAAATTACTTGACATTACACTTTGACACCTTAACACTGGGCACAATGATTCGGGTACAGTTTCAAGACTTCTTAGCAATTGTCAATTGTCTTCGACGTTCAGCACCAGAATCCCCTACCTGCCCGCTCGGGCAACAGCCCCTGACCAAGAATACCACAATTGGAGGGAAAATCCAGCGCCCTGATTGGCTCACGACTTCACACCACGTCAGTCTCGTGATCCAATCAGAGAACCGCTTCATTCTCGCGCCAAACATTTTACAAATCAAATGATAGAAATATTGCCATTCTTACGGAATCAATGTTACCAGTTTACATAATAAAATATAAAGCATTTAATATTTTACATTTTAAACAAAATTCTTTCTGAAAACATAGGAAATTGACTAGTAAAATCTGGAAACCTAACAAACTAAAATCTTAGATGCTGTTCGAACGAGTCCAAAAAACCAACAGGCCGTCTAGTTCCTTTTCACTATGCGTTCTACGCAGAGGGCGCGCAGATCGCCTTGCTGCAGTGACAAGTAACACGGTGCAGCCAATAGCGTGCCGGTATGGCGAGCGCACAAAAAACCGGCCAAGTGCGAGTCGGACTCGCGCACGAAGGGTTCCGTACCATTATCTATACATTAGACAAAACGGCAAAAAAATCACGTTTGTTGTATGGGAGCCCCTCTTAAATATTCAACTGTCTAGCTGTCACGGTTCATGAGATACAGTGGTGGTGCGGCTTGTAAGTAGCCGACGCCAGGCGGGGAACTCAATTGTAATTGTAGGATAAGGTTTAATACCAAGTAATTATATAGATTCCTAAGAAACCCACTCTGTGAACTGCAGAATAAGAAAATGGTTTCTACGTCAGCACCGAAAAACTATTGGCCCACTAACCTTCGGGACGCCTCACCAGCAACATTTCAGCAGCTCATATCACGTGAAGCACTTTCACGTAACACTGGGTATCTGACACGAGTTTCTTGAAGCTTTAGCTGTCCATCACGGTGAATAAAACGCACTTTTTCATCAAAATTACACGAAAAAGCATCACCGTGGTTTTCAGAAAAAGGTAGGAATGTCTCATTGGTCGGCGCGCGGTGAGCGGCCGTCGAAACTATGGCGCTAGTGTCACCAGGTTCAGCGAATCCCAGCGCGAAGTCTTTTTGGCGCGTAAACCAAATAGCTTCAGATACTAACTAGAAACCATTTGAAAATGAATTAATTATACTTAAAGAAATTACCACTTAGGTTGAACAGAAATAAATATTAAAACAAAAAAATCAATTTGGGTCACTCAAGGTGCCCAACCATACAGCCTGGTGACAGACAGACGGACAGACGGACAGACAGACGAACAGACAGCGAAGTCTTAGTAATAGGGTTCCGTTTTTACCCTTTGGGTACGGAACCCTAAAAATTCCAATCATGGGCTATATACAGAACACTGTACTTACCCAGCGCTGGTGATGAGTTCCTGTATGGGTTCCCATTGGTTCTGTGTATGTATGTATATGTGTCTTGTGTATGGTGTTTGTGTCCTGAGTGAAAAGTTTGGTGGTCAGATTCGACTTTGGGTTCCCAAGGGACGCTGGTCCGTCAGCGCGCAATAACGCGAATGCCCACCACAAACGTCCGAGATGATTACAAAACGGCTCCGGGCCTGGTAAATCGTTCACACTTTTCATCAATGTCGTTATGACATGCAATTCCACGCGCGGCTAACTCTAATTACAACCAATAATTCGGAAACCAATTAAGATTCAAACGATATGCAATTTTCTTTCAACGAAATACAATCTCCACGTTCCGTGCAAATCAAGTTTTTCTTAACCTCACTCAATTGACATGACAGTGACAGCTGCCCCAATACGTCAAATAAAAAATGCAATCAGAAACTAGTGTGGCACTAAACACACCCTATGTCCTAAATGTCATGGTTGGTTACATATGTTTTTTTTTTTCAGATGGAAAAAATCTCCAAATATATAAAACTCGCAGTGAAAGTGAATGTGAACAACAAAAAATACTGAACTAAAGACAACAACAACAAAGTGACATTTTATAAAAAAAACGGACTGCCTGGAAATAATATAACTGTGTTTCAGCGATACAATCGGCAGGAGTGCGAAATAGCTCAAAAATTGGATATACAGTGTAGTGCAAAATAAAAATAAACAAATCCAATAACCTCAAAACACGAATCATACTCAAATCACAGTCATCTCTTTTTTTCTCACTGGTATCAATGCCACCTCGCGGAAGCTGTCAACAACTTTAGACACAAAATCAATCGTCAATTAACGCCATCTAGCAGCCTTTCATAAAACTAGCTAGATGTGAAACTAACAGCACAGAATAGATAATAGTACTAGCGTACAGAAGTTGCACTCCTTTGATCTTGAAGGAAGCCGACATTATAAATACCTAAACTGGGCCCACTCGATCTAAAATGTGCCTTGACGCCACGCGTTAGCGTATGTTATTCGGCGTCTCACTGCTTAATGGTCAGTCGGTAGGGTTGCCTCAAGTATTCAAAATAAAATACTACCAACATTTTTGTTTTGTATTTTTATTTAAATGTTAATTATTTTTTTTATAATTACAATTGTTTCCCTCTATTATAATGTCTCATATATATCTTGCTTTCTCTAAAATTACGATTACTTATTAAATTTAATAGCAGCATAAATGCGAAATCTAACAAATAGGTAATTTCAAAATAAACTCTGATGGGAAGCATAGACATGGAGCAGTGAAATTTATATAAAAAAGACAATTCTTTTCTACATTTATTAACAGCAACAGTTTATCCGGCTTGTCATTTTCACTAGTAATGATTAATGATCAATAAATCGGTCAGTTAACAAAACGAAGTACGAGTAGGTAGGTACCTACGCGACGCGTTTTTCCACTTTCCCGCACGTATACTTAGTCCAAATTGGTTCAATGCCTATAGTCTGAGATGAATGTTTTATTTTTTTTTATTTTTGCAAAGCACTACGTGTCTTTACGGCATATTATTTTTTGAATATTCAAATTGTGTTTATAAATAGAATATCATAGATAAACATGATTATTTAAAACTAATAGTTACTTTTATACACAAATTAACATTTATTTGAATTCAAAAATATAAAATAATTCTTTTTTTTTATATTAGGCTGTTTAACGGCTTCATACCATTGCCTCTCTTTCAACCTGGCGAGACGAAAGCGCGAAAAAAAAGAAAATTTAATAGGGTAATTCCGGGGTAGATGGCCATAAGGGAGAGATGGCCCGCTCAAATAATTTAAGGAGTCGTTGACTAGATGTTGCCAGTTACAGTTCAGTGCGCTTGGCATCGTGCGCGGGAGCTAACCTACGACCGCCATTTCGGCGAAAAAAAATCCAAAAATGAGTAAAAACCTTGTTTATTGTTTGAACTAGTTTCAAAAATTATTAGAGGTTTCGTGTTTTACTAAATTGTGATATTAGTTTCATAAAATAATTGTGTTTTTTGCATTTGTTGTCAAATAAACAGTCAACTTATTGTTCTAACCTCAAAATTACTCGTGTTGTGTTTTGATTCGTTTTTATATTAGGCATGGTCATCTCTCCCGGAAAAAAAGGAGAGATGGCCAGTTGAAATCGGTATGTGATGGCCATATGGATGCCTAATAAATACAAGAGAAAGACAGTAGCCGTCAGAGGTAATTAGTCAGAAGAATCTCTGAAAGCAGCTATTAGTGCAGTGCAGAATGATAGTTTTTCTGTGCATCATCATCATCATCATCAGCCTATTAATGTTCCCACTACTGGGACACAGGCCTCTTCTCTATGAGAGGGAATGGGCTATTATCCATCACGCGGGCCCAGTGCGGATTGGTAGATGTCACATGTCTTCGAATTTTTGGTTCTAGGCCATGCCGGTTTCCTCACGATGTTTTCCTTCACCGTTTTGAGAGCAGTGATGATGAAATAAATTACACAAAGTAATTGCGCCTGCCTGGGTTCGAACCCACGACTTACTGTACGTAAGTCGGGGTCGCCACCACTGGGTCACCACTGCTCCTACTGGGCCACCACTGCTGCTGTTTTTCTGTGCGTGGTGCAGCTATTCAGTTCGGAATACCAAGATAAACTTTAGAAAGAAGATTAAAGAAGAATAATGATAAAAAGGGCATATGGGGCTACCTTCTTTATTTGGTGAAGAAAACGAAAAGAAATTGGTTGCTCATATCAAATCAATGCAAGCCAAGGGCTTTCCCTTGACAATAGATGACGTAAGAAAAATAGCTTATGAGTTTTAAGTTATGGCTATCTTACCTCTAATGCTATGGTCATCACACCCGAATACCCCGGGAGAGATGGCCAATTGTGATTTAAAAAAATAAGTTTTTTTTGGGCGATCTCATTAGTAATTGTTACTTTTGTGCTAAGTATATTATAGATGATTGTTCAAAGTTTAATTATAAATAAAAAATTCTGTAATAATATGTAAGCTTTTTTTTTAGCAATGCTTAAGGAAAACTATGGCCAACTACCCCGGACTTACAAATATTATTTGTTATTTTATTTTATTTCTTCCAAAGTGTATTTAAAAACGTCGTTTGATACACGTGGACATTTGTTATTGCAATTCTCGGCTCAAAGTTATAATTCCACCTCGATTGCAATAACAAACTTTCTCCACTTGTATCAAAATGTAATATTTTCTCCGTGCAGGCCAAGTGCGTGTCGGGCCACGCGCAGTGTAAGGTTCCGTAGTAGCCCGTTATATTTTAGATTTTGTTTTTCAATACGTCTTTATCCCTTATAAACAAGCAGGTACTTCATCTTAGTCACTTGTACGGATTTTGTATTTGTTACAAAATTATCCAACACCCAAGTTCAACGACTGATACTGCTAAACTAATAAAGTTATCTTAACCGGTATAGCTTTCCTTTAAATTTCATGAAACGCACTATCAGGGTGATTGTTTTCCAGATTTTTCAAGCCAGCAGTTTAGTTGTTAGTGGGGGGACTGAACTTTAGCTTTTTTTGGAACAAAAATTTGCACTTTAAAGTTTAATATTTCGTTTATGTAGCATTAAATCGAAATATAAAATAGTATTAGCAGCCCTATTCAACGATACCCCACACGATGGAGTAGACGACGAAAAAAAATTCATCCCCACTACACAATTTAGGGGAGCTACTCTAAAAAATATATTTTTGAACATTTTTTTTAGCACTGTCCGCGTAATTGATATATTATGTATACACACCCCTACAAAATTACAGTAATATATTAAATTATAGTATTCTTAGCAAAACCTCGGACAGACAGACAGACAGACGGACATGACGAAACTATAAGAGTTTCTTGTCAGAACTACGGAACCCTAAAAATGAGAATGACAATAACTATATCATAAAAAAAGTCATTCAATGGGATTAAAATAATGAACTTAGTGTGTTATATTGATGATTTTAATGTTTATAATTCTGGTGGCCTACCATGACGTCTTAAAGCAATATTGTTTTATTCTTATTTCAGTGCGGGAATGAGATGGCGCTAGACACCCTGCATAGCGCTGTCGCTTTCCCTCAGCGGAATTGCAGTAAAACAATCCCGCTTTAAGATGTCATGGTAACCCCACTGTAATTACCTACATACGTGTTGTGCGACTAATTTTTCATCAACCTAACACTATCCTGCAAATTAAATAGCAACAATCGTAAGAAAATTTTACTCTGACGCTTCCATCTTAACATCCTGGAGCTGTACTTACTTGTGAATCGACGCTTATACTGTTCGCAGCTAAACTGAAAATCCGTTGTGTTCGTATACTTCAGTATTGTCACATCGGAGGCTTTACCTAAAACAAATAAATGAAAGTCGTGTCAATAATACTAAAGTAGAATGATCACTTTGCTAGCGACTTCGTCACCTCGAAAGAACATTACCCATTGTTCTATGTGAGTAGGGCTGGGCTGATCTTGCGTCTCGAAACCATTGGTCGAAGAGACATCGTCGCACGAACGGTTGCCACGTATTCGGGACACCAGTTTAATACTACAATAGTGCAATACCTACCCTACACTTCAAAATACGGAAAAGCTGTTTTTTTTAATTACTTATTTCAACATTTTTTTTATGGTTATGGTGCCTGGCAATCAGGTTTAAATAAGTCTGTTAGCACCTTGACGGAACTAATTAAACTCGTTTAACACATATCTTGATTTCTTTTTTTGTGATCTGTTAAACTAAATTAAGTCATAAATCGTAATAGCCCCGCTATGCTCTAAGTACAAGGATGGTGCTTCACTCAAATTCATGATAGTACTCTAAAAAGCCCAAGTGCGACTACCGAGCAAGAAGTCCTGGGTTCGATTTTCGGGTCGGGCCAATTGTTATTGGTGTTTCCATCAGATACTCGATCTCTCTGGGCCTCGGAAAGCAACGGCTTTCCGATCAATTTTGATTATTCTGACTATCCGTAACTATTGCCAAATACTAGGAGACCAATCATTACGTAGATACTAGGGGACCAATCATTACGTAGATACTAGGAGACCAATCATTACGTAGATACTAGGAGACCAATCATTACGTAGATACTAGGAGACCAATAATTACGTAGATACTCACTAACATCAGTTATGATAAGTGTGTCTGACCGTATTGTTGTAATTGTTCCTGACCATTTTGGCGCTAGCTTCACTGAGGTATTATTATCAAATAGTTCCAATTCTAACTGAATAGATAACTTTTTCGTTTCCCGTTTAATCTCCAATATAAGACCAATAACAGAATCTGCAATTAAAAAATATAGGTAATTGTTAAAAATGGTTGTACTACACTGTTGTAAAGACAAAAGTTTTATAGAAATACGTTTCATATAATTTTTTTCTCATATTATCATTTCATGAATAATCAATAATTCGAATAATTTTAAATAAAATAAAAAAATACCAGGAGCAAATATTGTATGAAACATTTTCGGCGAAACGAAATTCTATGAAATTTCTGTCTGCGAAATGAAGGGACACCGTTAAAAATATTCAAAGGTTCAGTCGACCACACGTCAGAGGTAACACTAAGTACCTACCTACTAATTAAGCTGATCTCTTAGTCTGTAAAAACTTCATACTACGCTGGTCCAGGTGAAGGTCAAAGTGTTTTTTAACAGTGTCCTATGGTCGAGTGCATGCGTAAAGATACAAGTTCCCAGTACGGACCAGTAGTCAACGGATCGATACCAATCGCTGCGGGTCAAAGAGCCCCATACTTTCTGTTTGCGCTCGCACAAAATAAACAGGTAAAAACAGTATGTCTACCATGGTAACGGTAAGCACTTGCTACTCATTTGCTACTTCACCGAAGCGCTTACCCAGTGCCGGATTTACCATGGAAGCTGAAAATGCTGAAGCTAAGGGCGGCAAAATCGGCCCAAAAAAAAATTTGGTACAGAAAAAAAGTAAGGCTGCGGACACGAGGTGGGGCTGCGGCGGGGCGGGCGGCGGCAGTAGCCGCATCCCCACTCGTGTCGCCTCGGGAGGGCCTGCCGCTGCATGCCGCTTCGACTTCGTGTCCGTTAGGTACTTAATATAGGTAGAATTTTCCCTAAAAAAAGGAATTCACTTTATTGTGAACAGTGAATCTAATTTTAGGTCAATAGGAGCGGCAAAAATGTTATAGCTTTGGGGCGGCAAATGTGTAAATCCAGCACTGCGCTTACCGTTACCATGAGCTTCACCCTATAAGTAAAGACTTACAGACGCCAGCACATCAAGCTACACGAACCTGTCGAATTTTCCCAATCAACCTTGAACCTAATGCTTAAGCTATAAAGTTAGAAATCTATTAAAGAAATTTGACAGATTGAGTAGCTTAATGGCTGGCCGTACCTACCTACGTTCAGGGAATGATGCTATGTACTAACTGTTACTTACCATCTTCGTAGTTTTGAGATAATACGAGTTCATTATAATTATATGCATCACGTACAAACGTACAAATATATTGTGATTCTTTTATTTGACACTTAACATTTTCATCGTAAGGTGATTTTGGTTGCTCTGAAACAATTAAGAGTATCTTTTAGTATTGCATTAACCTTTCTTATTCAAGTTCCGGAAGGTATCACAAAAAAGGAAACGGCGGCGGCATTCTGTGTACATAAAAAGAAATAAATAAAACCGGCCAAGTGCGAGTCGGACTCGCGCACGAAGGGTTCCGTACCATTATTTAAAAACATTAGACAAAACTGCAAAAAAATCACGTTTGTTGTATGGGCTCCCTTAAATATTGATTTAATTCTGTTTTTAGTATTTATTGTTATAGCGGCAACAGAAATACATCATCTGTGAAAATTTCAACTGTCTAGCTGTCACGGTTCATGAGATACAGCCTGGTGACAGACAGACGGACAGACGGACAGACGGACAGATGGAGAGACGGACAGACGGACAGACAGCGAAGTCTTAGTAATAGGGTTCCGTACCCAAAGGGTAAAAACGGAACAAAAACAACACAATAAAAATAGAATAGAATAAAAATAGAAAGTGTGAGTCGGAGTCACCCATGAAGGGTTCCGTAGCAGCGAGTAACATATTTACGACTTATGACGTATGAAAAAAAACTACTAACTAGATCTCGTTGAAACTAATTTTCGGTGGAAGTTTACTGGTAATGTACATCATATATTTTTTTTATGATGATTTCTTATTTTAGAAGTTACAGGGCACCCATTTTACTACTTTGGAAGTGTCTCTCACGCAAACTAAGTCAGTTTAAAAAAAAAATATATAATAAACCTCAATATCATTTTTGAAGACCTATCCATAGATACCCCACACGTATGGGTTTTATGAAAAAAAAAAAATGAGTTTCAGTTCTAAGTATGGGGAACCCCAAAAGTTTATTGTTTTTTTTTCTATTTTTGTGTGAAAATCTTCATGCGGTTTATAAAATACATCTTCTTACTAAGTTTCAACAGCATAGTTCTTACAGTTTGGGAAAAAAGTGGCTATGACATACGGACGGACAGACAAACAGACATGACGAATCCACAAGGGCTTCCTTTTTTGCCATTTGGCTACGGAACCCTAAAAACAAAACTAAATAGAAAAAAAAGAAACTACTTAAAAGAACATCCTTTACGGTAGGTACCAGTATAGTCATAGCCCATACTGCTCTCCCGGAGGACGGTTACAGCGACATCGGGAGTGCTGAGAGAATGACTCGGTCGGCGAATCTTGCTGTGGGAGGGATGGGAGACATGTATTGTTCAGTGTTGAGTTAAAAACATTTTTTTAAACAGTTGGGATTCGTGATCTTCTTAAGAATAGTGACGTGTCGGGCATAACTCCTACATTGTATCCACCGACATTTTAATAGTAGTTTTTAGTTTTCCGAAAAGTTACAAAAACCGGCCAAGTGCGAGTCGGACTCGCACACGAAGGGTTCCGTACCATTGACTATATTTAGTATTTGTTGTTATAGCGGCAACAGAAATACATCATCTGTGAAAATTTCAACTGTCTAGCTGTCACGGTTCATGAGATACAGCCTGGTGACAGACAGACGGACAGACGGACAGACGGACAGACGGACAGACAGCGAAGTCTTAGTAATAGGGTTCCGTTTTTACCCTTTGGGTACGGAACCCTAAAAAACGGGAAATAAAAATCAAATTGAAAAGGGGATCACAGTTAAAGTGGGTAACTAAATGAGTAAAAACGTCTAGTAAAATGAAAAGAGTTTTATGCACAAATACTGGTAACCATGTTCATGAAAGTGTACTCAATTATAAAAATAAATATATTCATATATTCGCATATTTAAAAGAGTTATGACCAAAGCCAAAAAATTGCGGTCGCAGAGAAAATTGACAACTCTAAAAATGTAAGTAAAGAAGTTTGGAATGTGAATCAGACCCAAATAATGACGATTTACGGAAAAAGTTCCAACTAGAACAACAGAATGTGAAGATGCTAACAAACACGCATAAGAAGACCTACTACTATAATTTATTTCAAAGCTGCAGCAATCAACCAAAAAAAAATGTGGGACCTGATTAATAACTTAGGATTAAATAAAATTAAAGACAGCCCTGCTCCTCCCAAACTAATGTCAAACGCTGGACTTCTAACAGAAGGTAACTCAATATGTGACTTGTTCAATTCTTTTTTCTCATCTATTAGAGGCACAGACCTAGCAAAACAAATACTAGACACATATCACACAAATACGGGCAACACATTAATGTACGATCATAACTATACACATGACATAACATTATACGAACTAACGCCGTGCACCACGGAGGAAATAATTAGAATCATTGATGACCTCGATAGTAACACTAGCACTGGTCTGGATGGTATTAGTACTAAGGCAATAAAATGTTTAAAAAATATAATCGTTGAGCAGCTGACTAACTGTATAAATGCCTGTTTGTACTACATGGTACTTTTCCCGACACGCTCAAGGTGGCTAGGGTCAGTCCTATTTACAAATCTGGAAAGAGAACTGACCCAAGCAACTACAGACCAGTGTCAGTGTTACCTGTAATGTCCAAAATATTCGAACGCGTATTATATAGTCGCCTAAATAACAATTTGACACACAAAAAAATTCTAATAAACGAACAGTATGGCTTTCGCCCGAAATCAAGTACTCTCGGCTGCAACGGATCTAGTTACCAAAATTAAAACCTATTTAGATCAAAAGAGCTATGCCGTAGGAATATTCATCGATTTAAAAAAAGCGTTCGATACTGTGAGTCATCAAAAACTGCTTCAGAAGCTAGATAACATAGGTGTTACAGGTACAGCACATAAAATGTTCAAGTCGTATTTGGAGAACAGGCGTCGAGTTGTTAAAATAGGAAATACTCACACTAGCTCGGTCCAAACTATTTCATACGGCTGTCCTCAAGGTTCAATTATCAGTCCGTTACTTTTTCTCATTTATAATAATATTAGTAAAATAGGGTTAATTGGACACCTAACACTATATGCAGACGACACCTGTCTCTTTTACTTTGACAAATCAATTCATAACATTTTAAACGACGCTCAACATGACCTTGATTTATTAAACGAGTGGTTAAAGTACAACCTTTTTACAATTAATACGTCGAAAACTTCATTCATGATTTTTACCACTAAAAACAAGCGTATACCGGACTTCTCGCCTCTTAAAATAAATAACGAAACAATAAAACGATCAACCAACGAAAAATATCTTGGATTAAGGGTAGATGATAAACTAACTTGGAAATTACACATCGACCATCTCAGAAGTAAATTAACATCGCTATTGGGAGCAGTACGGAAAGTAGCAAACTGTATTCCAAGTAAAGTGCGCACTTTGGTTTATAATTCATTAGCAAATCGCATTTAGAATATTTGATCGAGGTATGGGGTTCCGCAGCAGTAACTAATTTAAAATCACTCCAAAGAGTTCAAAATAAAATTATTAAAACTTTGTTCCATTATAATTATCTTACTCCAACAAAAAACATTTACGAAAAAACTGAATTATTAAATATGAGACAGCTATACATTTACTACACCTGCATTCTTATCAAAAACATAACTTCAAACTCAATACAAACTAACATACAACTAAAGAAAAAAACAATGTCACATAACCTGAGAAATAGATATAAAAACAAACTTGAAGTCATCAGCGTACGCACTAATTACGGTAAAAATACCATATTATTTGAAGGAGTGAGAGAATACACACGTAGTGTATACACTACGTGTGTATACGTAGTGTATATACACTACGTGTGTACACGTAGTGTATACGTAGTGTATACATAGTGTATACGTAGTGTATCTAAAAATGGCGGGAGCACTAGACAAACCAAATACTAACCGCGTGCACACCATTATAGCTCCCCGCACTACAGGTGCCACACAGGCTTATAAGTGCCACATAGGGCTACCGCTTGCTCAACATCATCAAAATCTTTATCAACATCGACTGGTTCGTGACCCTATGGCATCTTTCTTAGCCTACCCTGTGCCTTGTAGGCACCCATATAATTCAAAGCTTTCAGTTTTTAATGATGATCGTTACAAAATGATTGTAAGCACTTTTTGGGTATTTTCTTCAATTGAACGTGAGCATATTTATACTGGTGATTACAATTTAATGATTGCAAAGTGTGTCTCGTAAAACTTTCATAAGCGCTCTGTGCACCAACACAGACAGAAATCGCACCAACGGTTTCTTACAGACCCATCGCCGCATGTTACTCATGAGGTGCGGTCCAACAGACCCATCGCCACAGACACGTAAGACACGTCGTAGACTGTGATGTCACCACTGGCGCGCTTTCGTTCCATTCGCCCGTCCGTACTGATGACCGGATCCGACATGCACAAACTAAACTTAATTTAGGCTATTGCTATCTTTTCCTCTCTAAAAACAAGAAAGACACGGACGTAATTTAGAGCTGTCAAATTTAGTTGGAACTAATATTTCCATAAAAATGAAGGATGCACGTAAAACATGTCGACTAAAAACCCGGTAATGATATGATGTTTATTTACCAAGGTTTTTACAAACACTTTTACACGACATTTAAGGTGAAGCGCAATGCATAAACTAGTTTGACATCTGATTCTCTAACTTAGTTCATAGCTATAGCCGTCCTTTTCTCGCACTACCTTTTAGTAAGAGATAGCAATAGCCTAAATTAAGTTTAGTTTGTGCACAACAGAATCGACACCAATATAATTATGCTTTAATTATTATAAAAGTAAGATGATTATTTTTGTTTAACATTTACCTAGAATTATTAGGAGAGGAGAGAGAAGAGAGGAGCTCGTGGCTAAGTAATAACAGCCGCTCGGGTCGATTTTTAGATTAAGCCGTGCTTGCCTAGGTTTGTCTGTGGATGGGTGACCACCCATTTAATGCCGAGTTTCCTCCGTGCCTTGGAAAGCACGTTAAGCAGTTGGTCCCGGCTGTCATTTGTAGATCTTTGTCAGTCGTTACAGGTAGTCAGTGGTCCAAAAAGTCTGACAACCAGTCTTACCAAGGCGAACATCAGAATGACTGGCCAAAATCACCGATCAGCTTTAAAATATTACTAAAATCTAATACCTTTTTGCCACTATTTGATACTTTTGTTTAAATAATTGGTTCCTTATTAATAACTGAGAAAATGAATTTAATAATTGGGAAGTCATTCTGATGTCAGGATGACTGCCTGCCCACATTTAGAATCTCCACGTACTAAATAAAATAAATAAAAAAGCCATTTATTCCATATTTCTATGATCCATTACATGTTTTATTTATTTATAAGGAACAATTTAAATTGTGTTTGATACATCACATACATCATAATTAATAATAATGATATAAATTCTAAAGTGACAAGCAAAAAACATGCAGCAATGATTAAAAACAAAACATACAAGATTAAATAAAAAATACATGATTACCAAAAACAATAACAATAAATAACATTTTTTTTTATATAGAAAATTGGAATTATAAATTAAAGTTCGTCTACTGAGCACAAATTTCTATCCAACAAAAATGCGTTTAGCTTAGCCATAAAAGAGCTCGTAAAACAAGATTTTTAAGTCCGCTGGCAGTCTATTACATATTTGTACAGGTTGGTAATGAGGGATATGATGCTTGACAATGTAATTAGGTTCTAGTTTATTTTTAAAATTCTTTCTACGAGTGTTTTCCCTGACTGTTCTTTCTTCCTCAGACTCGAATTCATGGAAATATTTTTTTAAATTAACTATTAAAACAAGTATGTATAAGCTGGGCACTGTTAGAATATTTAAACACTTAAAATGAGATCAACAGCTTTCTCTTTGTGAAATTCTGACAATTGTACGTATTGCTCTTTTTTGGAGAATGAAGGCTCGTTGAGGATTATAACTGTAGCTTTTTCCCCAGAACTAAAACACGTGACACGGCCACAAGAAACACAATACTGGACCATGTATCTCTTATATATAAAAGAGAAGTCCACTCACTGACTGACCACTCATCACGAAATCTCGGAAACTACTGGGCCGTGAGGTCTAAAATTTGGCACAAACACTCTCTGTGGGGTGCAGGCGCGCGCTAAGAAAGGATTTTTTAAAATTCGTACCCCAAGGGGTTGAAAAGGGGTGTCAAAGTTTGTATGAAAGTCCTATGTTTTTAATGTGGGCCTGAATGTTCCTTTTGGCTTCTAGATGCTCAATAAGGTTTAAAGTTTTCGAAATTCGGACCTAAAGGGTATAAATAAGGGTGTTTAATGTTTGTATGAAAATGTGAAAGATCCAAATTGAATTTTACGACAACGCGTTAATCATCATCTGCCTAGCCTTTTCCCAACTATGTTGGGGTCGGCTTCCAGTTTTACCGGATGCAGCTGAATACCAGTATTTTACATGGAGCGACTGCCTATCTGACCTCCACAACCCAGTTAGTACCGGGTAATACGATACCCCTTGGTAAGACTGGTTGTCAGACTTTTTGGGCCACTGACTACCTAACGACTGTCAAGGATCTACAAATGACAGCCGGGACCAACGGCTTAACGTGCTTTCCGAGGCACGGAGGAAACTCGGTATGTAATGGGTGGTCACCCATCCACAGACCAACCTAGGCAAGCACGGCTTAACCTAACGATCGACCCGAGCGGCTGTTATTATTTAGCCACGAGCACCTCGCGCGCGCGAAACGCGTTAATGCATATTTTAAATTGAAATAAGAATTTGGAAGTTCCTCGAGGTTTATCTTCAGTTTTTATGCGAATTTCTAGGTGGCCAGTATGTTTCAGTAATGTGCAGGAGACTGGTGAAAGGTAGAAGCCTCCCGACCCAATGAAACGAGGTTAACGTTCTAAAGTTTTTATGCCAATTTCTAGGTGGCCATTATTTTTCAGTATGCAGGCTGAAATGTAAAAAAAAAAAACGTTTCAAAAAACGAACTAATGAATCAATTGGCGTTGTAAATTTCACTCCATTTTCTGAATCGCATTGTTAAGATTTTTCGTGAAAGAATGACTCTCGCCCGAGTCAGTTGCCTCAGATTTGGTGTTATGCCCACAAAACAAATTCAGGAGGTTCTCAATTCAATGCGTATATTTTTTTTATGTAGAACCATGCATCACTTTTTACAGGTACCTAATTCCGGTGTGCATGATATTTTTTTTTTGTGAAAAGCGTATAATTATCTAAAGTTGGTCCTATTTGTTGGCTCATTTCATGTACCTTAATGAGAACTTTACCTAGCTGGAGTATGACTGTCATCAACGGTCTAACGATCGAGACGAATGGCAGTTGCAAGAGGTCCTGAACAGTTTACAGCAGCTATATTGTGTTTGAGCTCATTTTATGCACCTTGATGAGAACTTTCGACCGAGCTAGGGAAAGACTATCATCGAGTGTCTAAGGATGAAAACGTAAGGCTGTCGAGGGAAGCCCCTAATTAGAAAAACATTGTAGAATGTTTTAGCGATGAATGCAAATATTTCTGAAAAATTAAATTGTTACCCACTTGAATTTATACTTATTGTAAAGGAGAAGAGTTTGTTTGTTTGGTTTGTTGACCGCGCTAATTTGAGGAACTACTGGTTGGAGTTAAAAACATATTTTAGTGTTGGATAGCCCATTTATCGAGGAAGGCTTATACGTTACAGATTAATGAAAAATGTTGCAAATACAAGGAAAAAATATTGCTTTTGAGAGCTTCCGTTGCGTGCGCTGCGTAAACGGTTAGCGTAAACGGTAAAAGTTACTCAACAATCATGCATCTATGACGGGATTGTTTCTCTTAAAAAGTTCGCGATTGCACATTGGTTGACTCACGCTCTCTCTAACCCTCTCTCTTTCTCTCTCTCTCTCCCTCTTATGTAACGCAGACGAAGTTGCGCGGGTCAGCTAGTGTACTAATATAAACAACCATTCCCTCAGCGTCTCGATAATTGAATCAAGTCTCTCTGACCATAAGCAGATATATCTAGAAATAGGAAGTTTGTCTCCTCAACATAACAAAAAAAAACATTGTAAGGCACTGGATTACGAAAATTTGTGCAACAACACACTAGAAGCAAAATACAGCAATGACGACCACGACTACAATCAACTAGAAACATTTATCTCAGAGCAGATTGACAAGAACAAAATAGATAAGATTAAAATTTTAAACCCGCCTCAACAAGACTGGATCAATCAGAACATTATAAACGCAATCAATTTACGAAATAGTTTATGGCAACAGCTTTTCCCAAGTGGAACACTCTGAAGCTAATTTTAAAAGCGGGTTATCATTATCTGTGACTTTAGTCACGTGCGAAACGGTTTTTAGGGTCCCGTACCCAAAGGGTAAAAACGGAACCCTATTACTAAGACTTCGCTGTCTGTCCGTCTGTCTGTCACCAGGCTGTATCTCATGAACCGTGACAGCTAGACCGTTGAAATTTTCACAGATGATGTATTTCTGTTGCCGCTATAACAACAAATACTAAAAACAGAATAAAATTAATATTTAAGGGGGGCTCCCATACAACAAACGTGATTTTTTTGCCGTTTTGTCTAATGTATAGATAATGGTACGGAACCCTTCGTGTGCGAGTCCGACTCGCATTTGGCCGGTTTTTTTCTTCCGGTAATACTCTAACGCCTGTTCCTGTCTCTCCTATAGTGCTGATCTGATTTGTCACCAACTAAGTGCGTGATCTATAAAACTACCACCTTCATACTTTCCATAGAGTACGTTATAGGTAGACCTTTTTATAATTAACTGTATTTTTTATCTCATTTGTAAATTCATTTCTTTCCCTTATTAAATTTTAAATGTACAAGTCTGCTTATATCCCTTTATTTTGATATAGGACCAAGTAGATTTGTTACACACTCCGTTTCGGATACCTACACACACAGTTATCCATTTTTTATTAATCAATCAATCATTTTATTATCAGGCATCTTAAGGCCCATAGATAAAATACACAAAATTACATTACAACATAAAAATATACACTAATACATACAAAATATATAACTTATAAACTAAACTAAACCACAAAAACATAATTAAACTATTGGACACGAAGAGGCGGCGTCATGTTGCGCTGCGTGGTGTCACGTAGCCTTCCACGAAATCGCCGATAGATGACACCCTTCGGCCGAAACTCTTCCTTGAGGAAGGTTTCAATATGATGAGTCGGAACTCGCAGCACGAACTACTTAAAATTCGTATTGTGGCGCGACTCCAACTTCTCGACCCTCAAGGTCCAGCTGGTCTTCGTTCGGACATACTCCACGATCTCCTCAACCTTCGTGGTGTGATGTAGCCGGGACACATAGAGCTGCGTCGTTGGTATCGCCGTGTAACGTTGTAGAAACTCAGAATAGTTTCTACCGTTACTTTGTAAACATAACCTATTCAACACTTTAATTAAGTTAAATGTCAAAACAAACGCCACAGAGTATACATACTCATTGGGCCGTGCAGTTACTATACGACTAAAATTAGCTGTTTTTACCGGTGCTGTGCGCGCGTTACTTGTATCGGATCGAATGAGTGAAGACTTGTCTATGCGTAAACACGCCAGTATAAATGTCACGGACTCGCGATGGCAAGTCCTTTTTGGAAATATTCTGCTCCCAGTGTTTAGACGCGTTCTCTCATCGGAAATTAAATTTCTAGAAGTATTCGTGATCTAGAATATTCGGGCTTAAAGCAGGCAGCTTTAATTTTTGTTATTAACCTAACTCTTTCCGTTTTGTGTCTGCGTAAACCCCATACTGGGTAAGTGTTGAACAGCAATTCACGTTTTCATATTTTGTGCATCACTAGCTACGGGGTCTCAAGATGTGAGCCACTTCCTATCACCGTTTTTGCTATGCACATTCAAACGCTTAAATCTTGTAGCCTTTGTTGTGTCTGATTCCCAGATGATTTTACCATATGTATTTAGTCGTGCATGGATGTCTGATGAGACAACAATTCAATGAAGAACACGGTTATCACATCAAACTATTTATTATTTCCATTTGAATCTAGACACACAATTATTAACCATTTTACAGTACAGAGACCACACCCAGTAAGCAGACAGACGCCATGACCCATTATGGCACACACAATCTTCATACAGCCAAGTGGCTGTGTTGCCACACAACACTCTCCTCCTCTAAAGATTGAGCTTATCTGGCTTTTTGATAACTTCTTTTAGGATAGCGCCTTTCGGCCACACTTACTGGTTCCAAGCTCACTCTTTGAGAGGACTCTACACTTGGTACATTTGGAAGTCTTTCAACATTTAAATCCTTACTCTCTACAATGTTACAATCAGTCTGAACACTATCATTAATTGTACCGTTTTCTTTTTTATCTTTTAGCATTGCATCCAAATCTTTCACAGTAACCTTATTAGATACAGGTAAGTTTTCATTATTTAATTTTAAGTTTTCTTTTACAGGTTCATCTTTACTAATATTTGATCTTATGTTTTCAGGTACCTCTTCTCTCTCCTGATACATACTTTCAAACAACATTATTTGTTCAACATGCCTTTTCCATATTATACCAGTATCAACTAACTTAACCAAATATGTTACAGGTCCCAATTGTTTTAATACTTTCCCTTCTATCCATTTACAATTATTTCTGTATGATCTTACTAATACATTCTGTCCCACCTGATACTGTTTTGCCTCACTTCCCCCTGAATAAACTTTTTGCATTTCCTGTTTTTTCTCCACATGACCCTGTATATTAGGTTTTAACAAATCAAATTGAATACGCAAGTTTCTCTTAAACATAAGTTGAGCAGGTGTTTCACCAGTTGTATTATGCTGTGCATTTCTATAATACATCAGAAAATTACAAATACTAGTTTCCAAATCTCTTTTTTCAAATACAGCTTTCTTAATACAATTTTTAATTATTTTTACTGCACTTTCTGCACAACCATTGCTTTGAGGGTGATATGGTGGTGAAAATACCTGTTTAATACCACAACTATTAATAAAATGTTGAAATTCAGATGAATGAAAGGGTGGTCCATTATCACTACATATTAACTCTGGATATCCAAAAGTAGCAAATATTTTCCTTAATGCTGAAATTGCTAGAAATGCTGAAGTAGATTTAACTTCTACCACCTCAATCCATTTTGAATAAGCACATTGTAATACTAAAAACATTTTACCATAACAAGGACCAAGATAATCAATATGTAATCGTGACCATACTGTTTTTGGATATTCCCACGTGTGTAAAGTTACTTTTTCAGGATTTTGCCTCTGTTGTAAACATGCACTACAACTATTAGCTAACAACTCAATATCTCTATCTAATGAAACCCACCAAAAATAAGATCTTGCAATAGATTTCATCTTTACTATCCCCAAGTGAGTACTATGTAACTCATTCAATACAGATTTAGTCAGTTTACTTGGAATTACTACTCTATGACCATACATAATTATCCCTTGTTCTACAGTTAACTGTTCTTTCTTATTAAAAAAAGGTTGAAATATACTATCCACATGTTTAGGCCATCCTGTATAAATGTACTCTAATACAGTTTTCAATAATGGATCTAACATAGTTTCTTTCCTTATCATTTTGTGATCTAATGGTAAGTAGCTATTGTCAGTAATAAAATTTAAGTATGAATAATCTGGTGTACAATAATTATTTACTCTTTCTAAAGGTAAACGTGAGAGACAATCTGCATTATTTTGCTCAGATTTTACATAGATAATGTTGTATTCATACCCTGATAACAATAAGGCATATCGCTGTAACCTACCAGCTGCTAATACAGGAATTCCCTTTTTAGGACCAAAAATACTTAATAAAGGCTTCGAATCAGTTACTAGAGTGAATTTCTTTCCCCACAAATATTGATTAAACTTTGAAACACCAAATACTAATGCTAAGGCTTCCTTATCTATCTGACTGTAGTGTTTTTCAGCATCATTAAGTGTGCGAGATGTAAAGGCGATTGGCCTTTCTATACCATGTTTCTTTTGAGATAACACTGCACCCAAACCATATGCACTAGCATCACAAGTTAAACATAATTCTGCCTCCGGGTCATAGTGTGCCAACAAATGAGGCGATGCCATCATCTCTTTGATCCGTTTAAATGCTTTCTTACAATTTTCATTAAAATAATACTGTATACCCTTTTTTGTTAAATTATATAATGGAGCTAGTACTGTTGATGCATTTGGTAGAAATTTAATATAATAATTTACCATCCCTAGAAAAGATTTAAGTTCTGTAATGTTTTGTGGTTCTGGTGCCTTCAATATTGCTTCCACTTTCCTATCATCCGGTTTAAGACCCTCACTTGACAATTCATAACCCAAATAATAAATTTTAGGTGACATAAAAATACACTTTTCCATTTTTATGGTTAGACCAACTTCTTTTAAAATAGAAACCACTTCCAGAACATTATTTATATGATCTTGATCATCCTTCCCTGTAATAACAATATCATCAAGGAACGTAGCTACACCCTTATTTTCTAACTTTTTGAACAATTTATCCATAATTCCTTGGAAAATATTTGGAGCTGTTTTCACACCAAATGGTAAACGGTTATATGCAAACAACCCTAAGTGAGTATTTATAACAACTAGCTTTTTAGACTCATCAGAGAGTAAACATTGTTGGTATGCATGGGCTAAGTCTATTTTAGTGAATTTCTGACCTTTCTTTAAGTTTACAAATAAATCTTCTATCCGTGGTAAGGGATGCTTATTTTCCTCTAAATATGGATTTATGGTTACCTTAAAATCTCCACATAATCTTAATTTACCATCATCTTTTAATACAGGAACTAGAGGAGTTGCCCACTCTGCTGATTGAACAGGAGTTAATATATTTTCCTTTACTAATCTATTTATTTCTTTTTCAACTAAATCTTTCATAGAATAAGGTAATGGTCTAGCTTTGTAATATTTAGGGTTAGCATTCTCTTTTAAACATAATTTTATTTTTTCACCTGTATAAGTACCTAATTCTGAACTGAAAACTTCTGGGTATTTATCCTTCAACATATTCTTCAAATTAAAATTTGTAGGTTCCATAGAATGAATAGATAACAAATTAATACTTTGTAACCAGTCTCTACCAACTAATGGTGGTCCTCCTTTCTCAAAAATATATAATGGTAATTTGTGACAGTCTCCCTTGTAATCTAATAATATCTGTATGTAGCCCAGTGGGCATATTGGTTCATTAGTATAGGACTTAAATTCTACATTACATTTTTGCATCGGTATATCACTAAACAGCTTCCTATAAAGATCTAAATTAATTGCACTTACTGCTGATCCTGTATCAATTTCCATATTTAGGTACTTGCCTGATACATTTAATTTAACCAAGTATGGTGAACTTTTAGATACATCCATTACAAATAGACTTTGAATGTCTTTTACACAATTACTACTATTAACATTACTGTCCTTTTCAATGTAATACTGTTTCCTGTTGCACACATACTGCAAATGTCCTGGCTTTCCACATTTATTACACTTTCTATCTCGAAACCAACACTCTTGCTTACTGTGTCCCTGCTTGCCACAACAGTCGCACTTTCCTGGTTCTCGCTGCTCCCAACCACCTTTCTTGTGGTTCTCCACCGGCCTGCCACGATCCAGCTTCTGCCGTCCTTCTTCCCGTTTCCTATCAACATATCCATATCCTTCTCCATTTTTTCTATTAATATATCCATATCGTTCTCCATGTTGTTTCCCTTTAGAATTTTCACTTTTCCGTCTCCATTCTCCTTCACATCCTCTGTGCCCCTGCCTTCCTGGTTCCTTTCCTCTTTCCATTTTCTGCATTCTATCCGCTGATGGATTTCCCATTTCTTTCAAGTTCCTTTCAGTATTTTCAAATGAAAGTGCCATCTGCACTGCCTTATCCAAGGTCATAGTAGTTTCCTGCTCATTGAGGATACGCAGTTTTACTTTTGGATCTCGTACTCCTGATATAAATCTATCTCGCAACATGTCTTCCAGTTTTTCCCCATAGTTACAATAGATAGATAACTTTTTTAATTCCGTTATGTACTCTGCAATCGTTTCGTTCACATTTTGAGATCTTTGATTAAATTTGTATCTTTCGGTAATTATTGAATTTTTTGGCTCTAAATGTTCACATAAAATTCTTTTTAATTCTTCATAGGTTTTCTCGACTGGACTTACTGGTACGCACAGATTTTGTAATAAAGCATATAGCTCGGCCCCAATTACTGTCAGAAACACCGACTTTTTCTTTTCCTCTTTGATTCCATTGCAGTCAAGGAATATTTCGAATCTTGATATGTAGGTCGAAAAATTTTCTTTACCATTGTATTCTATGTTTCCCAAATATGAAGAAGCCATTTTCTCGTCGCCACTTTGTTGTGTCTGATTCCCAGATGATTTTACCATATGTATTTAGTCGTGCATGGATGTCTGATGAGACAACAATTCAATGAAGAACACGGTTATCACATCAAACTATTTATTATTTCCATTTGAATCTAGACACACAATTATTAACCATTTTACAGTACAGAGACCACACCCAGTAAGCAGCCAGACGCCATGACCCATTATGGCACACACAATCTTCATACAGCCAAGTGGCTGTGTTGCCACACAACAGCCTTCAGCCGAGTGTATTAGACATTGTTACAATAACCCTCATGACACTCAAAATGTGCAAATCATGTCGTGCTTACCACCACCATCATGTAAACTCCGTACTGATTGTGACTACCACACATCACCTTCATTGGCGTACGGGTATTTCTCGCTTTGCTTATGCCTTGGTGTCACAATCAGCGGGGATGACTGCTAGCCATTCCATGACACGCTGGACGTTATTCTCCAGGGTTCAAGATTACGGCTGACGTTCAAGATTACGGCTGACGTTCAAGATTCCGGCTGACAATCAAGATTTCGGCTGACAACCGTTTTACCGGCATCCAATTTGCCACGGGCTCCGCAGCGGGTACCTTATACCTGCGTGGCCGCGTCGTAATTCTACGGGTCGGCGCGATCATCTGCCGTCCGTCACCCTACCTGGCGTCTGCAGCGTGGCACACCGCTACGGTCATCGTCACGCCGGGCTGAGCCAGGAGAGTACCGTGCAAACCCCCGGGCGGGCTTGGAGAAACTTGTGACCATAAACCTACCCACACCCGTTTAGTTTATTAATATATTTTTTATGTTTATGTGGTTTTCTTTTATTTACCCCCACGGACACCCTTTCCGTTACAGCCGGACGCAGCATATTGGGTCCTGCCAGCGCTGTCCCACACTGGTTCCGACTAGGAGGCTCCTTCCTCTTCTTCCTCTCCATCTTCACGAAGCCATCCTTGTCACACGTGGCCGTTGCTGGGCCATGCTGTTTCAAATCCCTGTTGGCAGGTTCACAGTTGGTGGCATCAGGCGACCTATTTACCTGAATAGCTTTGCACAACAACTCCACTTCGGCACGTAGTTCAGCAATGATGTTATTCGATACCTCCAACTTGGAATGTACCTCGACCAGGCTTGCCTTGAGAGTTGTGATGTCCTTCAGCAACCTGGTGACGTCGACGTGGTCAAACGTGACTGGGGGCAGCTTATGAAGCTCCTTCGCCACAAAAGCGGGCACGTCGTCTGGGTTGGTGCTCTTCATCAATGTGATGATGTCCTGCACACACTTCTGGCCACCATCCCTCCGTCGGGACTGCATCTGCTTGACTTTGCCGAGCGACTCGAACAGAAGCAGCTTGGCACCGCTGATCTCCTCTTCCTTGAAGCTAGACTTGCAGATCTGCAAGATGCTTACTTCGTCCATGTAGTCGATGGCATGTTTGATAAATGCCAAGACCACGTTGGCTATGAGCGGTTGTGAACTCATAGCGACGTAAACCGGGTAACGGCTAAAGCCGCGCGACTCGTGAATATATTATTCGTATCGAGCAGCGCAGACACGTCCGTACTCGACCGTGCATTGCGCTATTATGCAAATAATAAATTAATACTGCTAACGAGCACGCCTGTATACTGCGAACGGTCGCAATGCAATACTGGCATTCAGCTGCATCCGGTTTGACTGGAAGCCGACCACGAACTCGCATTTCCGCGGGATATACAGTCTCATCACCGACAACCGTAGGTGACATCCGATTTGCGGTCAGCAGTGTGCGTACCCTCCTACCCAGGGTATCAAGTTATTTCTGAGTCCATTTGAGTACCTATGCTGAAAGAATACATCAAAACCGCCATGACCTAACCGTTGAAACCTTGTTTCCGCTTGGCAAAAGACAGGAGGCGAAAGAATCCCTCAACGATTGTTTCATGTCCGCAGTATTGATGCCTAATCCGTGGGAAGCATGCAAAGCGAGAAGAGATTATTCTCTCTGTAGTGTATTGTGGGTACATGGATATCGAACAGTCTCGATTATACGGAGCTAATGAACGGACGTGTCAGAGTTTCATTTTACCACCAAGCCACCTGGACAGTATATAACAGTGGCGACGAGGATTAATACGAGTTGTAGACGATAATTAGTGTTATCAGTGCAAAAACTGTGTCCGGGAACTGATCGTAACGTGAAAATGTCTATCGGAAAAGTGAGCGTTTTCGATATGAATACGGGGGTGTGGTCATCATACATCGACCGTTTGGAAATGTATTTTATGGCAAATGACGTGTCAGATGACTTGAAATTGCCTACTCTCATAGCCGTTATGGGGGACGAGCCCTATGCACTGCTAGTTAATTTGGCCAGTCCGAGCAAGCCGTCGACTTTATCGTATGAACAGGCGGTCAACTTGTTACGTCAGCACCTTCAACCGGAACCGTCGTCATTAGCGGAGCGATACCGTTTCAGGCAAAGGAGACAGGGGCAAGCAGAAAATATCGCCACCTATGTAGCGGAACTCAAGAAGTTATCGAGATTTTGCAAGTTTGAAAATAGTCTAAACGATAATCTACGAGACCAATTCGTTTGTGGGTTACGCAGCGACATTATCCGTCAGAGGTTATTTGCGGAGGATACAATATCATATGCAGAGGCAGTGAAACTGGCAACCTCTTTGGAAGCAGCGGAACGGGACGCGGCGGCTGTGGAAGCGCCACACAGCGAGGGTACGGCGGGGGCAGCCGGGGCCATCCATGCGCTCAACTTGGCGGGGACCGGGCGGTCGGGGAGCCGAGGGGGTCGCGGCGGCGGCGGGCGGAGCGCACGCGCGGGATTGATGACAGCGCGTGACGTAGGCATGCGCAGCGCCACGAGCGGCAACATACGGAGCGGAGGAATGCAGAACAATACTAATTGTTCTGCCTGCGGAGCTCACAACCATGCTCAAGAAACATGTCGTTTCCGGAGCTACGAATGTAGCAAGTGTCAACAAGTGGGACATTTGCGTCGGGTGTGTCCGAACTGGGGAGCATCGCGAGGAGGGGCCCGACACCAGGCAGCAGCAGCCGGCCCGGCGCGGGGCCGTCTGCACTACGGCAAGACCGAGCAGCAGTCTGACGAGGACATCGGCGGCGGGGACATCGAGGAAGAATTACATCACTTATGCTTGAACGACTACAAACCAGTAAGTGTGTCTATTGAAATAGACAATAGAATCATTTCGATGGAAATAGATACTGGTACTGCTATTTCATGTATTAGCAAGTCTATGTATGATAAATATTTTAGTTACTTGCCTATTGAAAAAAATAACACTGTATTAAAATTTTATGATGGCACAAAAATAAAACCAGTAGGTATAATTAAGCCAACAGTACGGTACAATGACCATAGAAAATGTTTAGAATTGTTTGTCATAGGAGGCGGTACGACTTCCCTACTGGGAAGGCAGTGGCTGGGAGAATTAGGAATATTAGTACCTAAATTTCATTGTAATTTTGTGAATCAAGTGAGTTGTGAACACGCAAATACAGAAGTCAAAAATATAATCCACAGATATGAAGAACTATTTAGCGGCGGGCTGGGGCGGTACAGGGGCGGCAAGGCGACTCTGCGCGTGAGGGAGGGCGCGGTGCCGGTGTTCCACCGCGCGCGGCCGCTGCCGTACGCGCTGCGCGAGCGCGTCGACGCCGAGCTGGACGCCATGCTGCGCGCCGGCGTCATCGAGCCTGTCGACTGCTCCGACTGGGCCTCCCCGCTGGTACCTATCAATAAGCCCGATGGCTCACTTAGAATTTGTGCAGACTATAAAGCCACATTAAATCCGTCTTTACTGGTCGATCGTTACCCACTGCCTAAAATTGAGGATGTCTTAGTAAATTTAAATGGAAATAGGTATTACAGTAAAATCGATCTGTCACAAGCCTACAACCAAATAGAACTGGATGAGTCAAAAAAATATACAGTTATAAACACTCACCGCGGGCTATTTCAGTACAACAGGCTTGTTTACGGGTTATCCTCAAGCGTAGGTATATTCCAGCGTATAATGATAACCATATTGAGTGGTATACCTAACGTTCAAGTGTTTTTAGACGACGTGATCATAGGAGGGAAAACGGAAAGGGAACATTTAGACGCTCTAAAGTTAGTTTTCCAACGTTTATTAGATAATGGGTTAAAATTAAAAAAGAGTAAGTGTGTTTTTTTTAGCTGAAGAGGTAACGTACTTGGGTTATGTAATATCGAGAGAAGGAATAAAGGCTGATAAATCGAAAATTAAAGCTATTACTAATATGGAGCAGCCTCGGAATGTATCTGTACGGAACCGCACATTATTTTTCATACTCACGCGCCGTGCATTCTGTGCACTCAGCATTTCGTACCTATTACTAAGCTAATTTGTGTAAGTACTTAAATCAATAAATCAGTGTTCAACGGACATTCGCGGTGGTCGGTTTTATTTCATCATCATCCCAATAGAATCGCCCCGGTATCATCATTAAGTGCAGGGATCCCCTACATTTATTTTTGGTCCTTCGAGATTAGCATCAGGACCTCGTCGCGGTACTTTGAGCTAGCGCGCGCACAGCTCAGTGGCAATCTTTCGCGAACGCGGTTCTGTGATCAAACCAGTGAGAAACTCTTTTTCACTCAATCATCCTAGACTTGAGTTACGTTTGACTTGAGCTTAGGCTAACAGCACGGTCGTGGTAAGCAAATCACGGCGTGATATCACCATCATCATCAGGCTCCGTGGAGCTCATCATCGGGTGGCGCCAGGGTTCAGCGTCCGCAATCAGCATCGTCATCACGTGGATCGTCAAAGTTCCAAGTAAGACTGTTCCTTTTACCTACCTACATCATGGAAGATCTTATTGCCCGTCAATCGGAAATCATCGACAATTTTACTACCATCAAGGTCAACTTTAGCAAGGACTCTGATTCCCGCAAAACTGCGGAATACCTCAGGAAACGTTTAGACGCGATAGACAACCTCTGGGGAGAGTTCGAACAAAATCATAAGAAAATATCGGAGCATAAAGATGCGGCGGTCGATTATTTCCTCGACAACACGTATCAAAAGGGCAAAGATCATTATCAAACTGTATGGAATCTTATTTCGTCTTACGGCAAATCAAACAAATCAACTCAACCTGATGGCAAGTTAGACGAACTAATATCGCTGCAACGCACGAACTTTAGGGCATTCACTCGGCTGGTCAATGGTATCAAGATTGATCAGATATCGGACAAATGGGAACTTGAAGATGAGCTTAAAAATATCCAAGCAAAGTGGACAATGATCGATACGCAACATTTGCAAATTGATCATATCCTAGCTGGAGGTGACTTATCATATGACGAGGAGTTCACCAATCATGAATTGGCCTACAAAAACATCAAAAGAGAGCTGAATAAGAAAATCTCATCAACATCTCATTTAGAGAGATCAACCCCGCACATTGATATACCGTCATTTAGCGGGAACTACACACAATGGCCAACATTCTATGACTTGTTCACCGAGACAATTCATAACAACAATTCGATCACGAAATCTCAGAAGATGCAACATCTTAAGGGAAAACTGAAGGGTGAGGCAGAGCGTCTCATTCATCATCTCCATATATCATCGGATAACTACGATACCGCGTGGGATATCTTACTACATCGGTACAATAACACTCAACTTCTTTTCACCAATCACATTGAAATCTTCCTCAATCAACCTAACATCCAAAGGCAAACATCATTAGACATCAAAAGTTTATATGATACCTCAACTGAATGTATTCACGCGATTCACAATCTCGGTGTTGATACGAATACATGGGATCCGTTGTTGGTTCACTTACTCTGCAAAAAACTGGACCCAGAAACATATGCTGGGTACAAAGAAGCACGCAGAAATCCTCGTGACCTACCAAAGCTGGAGGAGTTAATGTCTTATCTCGAGAGTAAATTTACTGCTCTTGAGCCCATTAAAACCAATAAGGAACCCTCATCATCAAGCAAGCGGAACCCAAATCAATCGCCTAATAAGCAAAACTATAATAAAGGTTTTGCTAACAAAAATTATCAGGCCATCATAACGCAAACTTCGAAATGCACTGTATGCAATTCAAATCATGCTCGCAATTTGCTATCGTGCCAAAAATTTATGAAAATGACATCAGACGTACAATTGAAATTGGTGTCGAAATCAAATATATGTCGAAATTGTTTATTCAGTCACGACGGAAATCAATGCACTTCGACGAAACGTTGCAAAACCTGTCAAGGAGATCATCATACAATACTCCATGAAGCGTGTGTCTCATCATCAAAATCAGCTCTTCAAGCAACTTCATCATCATCATCGTCTCCAATGACCGCTTCGTCATTAAAATCATCAAACAACCACCCTAACGTTAATCATGTCGCAGGGGATGACGAAGAGTTATTGTTGACCACGCTGTCAATCAAAGTCAAGTGTTCTGATGGCAGCTACGTGTTCCTTAGGGCACTTCTAGACCAGGGATCACAAATATCATTAATATCGGAAAACGCTGTTCAGCGATTAGGGTTGCAGCGTCAACGATACAACGCATCAGTATCAGGGATAGGTGCTGGTACTAGGCAAAGCAAAGGACGGGTATCAATCGACTGTCAATCTATCTACGGTGACTATAATTTCACTACAGAAGCACTGGTTCTGTCTAAAGTCGCTAACTGCTTGCCTGGTGCACCATTCAAAAAACAATCATGGCCTCATATTCAGCATCTACAATTAGCAGATCCAGAATACAACGTGTCTAAGCCAATTGATATTCTCTTGGATGTGAGTATCTATTCTCAAATTATCATGGACGGTCTCATCAAAGGACCAGCGCAGGCTCCGATTGCGCAACAGACCGCACTCGGTTGGATCCTGTCTGGCAATGTTCGCACATTTAACTGTCATATCGCAACGAATGACTTATCAGATCTATCAAAATATTGGGAGATAGAGGACGTAGAAACATCATCACCCCTTACCAGTGAGGAGCAGTACTGTGAAGAGTTTTATCAGCAAGCTACTCGTCGTTTGGATACTGGTAGATACGAGGTTGGCATACCCATGAAACCCGAATATGAAAATCAGCTTGGATCATCTAAATCTAAGGCTATTGCACAATTCAAACAGTTGGAAAGAAAAATGTGCAATAACGAATCATTTGTAGAAAATTATAAAACGTTTATGTCGGAATATCAACAACTGGGTCACATGTGTACGGCTAATAATGTCGACGAATCAAAACGTGCCTACTTCTTACCACATCATGGCGTAATGAAATTAGATTCAACAACAACAAAACTTAGAGTCGTTTTCAATGCGTCGGCGAAATCAACATCAGGAAAAAGCCTAAATGACCTCATGTGCTGCGGACCAAATCTTCAAAAAGACCTCATGACACTCATCTTAACCTGGAGAACATACCGTTTCGTTATCACGGCAGACATAGAGAAAATGTTTCGCCAAATCATTATCAGGCGATCCGATCGTCACCTTCAATCAATCATTTGGCGGCAATCATCTCAAGAAATACTTAACGAATATCATCTTACTACCGTAACGTACGGTACTAAGGCCGCTCCTTATTTAGCGATGCGAACGCTAAAACAGCTGGCAATAGACGATGCTGACAAGTATCCTCTAGCTTCGTCAGCCCTAAATCAATCATTTTATATGGACGATCTGTTCAGTGGAGCAAATACCATTCAGCAAGCGAAGGAGCTTCAGAATCAACTCATTGAGACGCTGAAGGGAGCTGGTATGAACCTTCGGAAATGGTCCAGTAACGTACCGGACCTACTGGTAGATCTATCACCAGATCAACTCAACAACCCCATAAACTTCAAGTGCTCGGAAACAAGAAAAACACTTGGATTAAGATGGAACTCATCAACGGATAGCTTTAGCTTTCAAAATCAATTGGATTATCACGACAAACGCGTCACAAAGAGACAGCTACTTTCGGAAATTTCGAAGATATTTGACCCCTTAGGCTGGCTGTCACCATTATCGATCAGAGCAAAACTGCTTTTCCAAAATGCATGGTCATCACATTTATCATGGGACGAAGAAGTTCCGCAACCGATTCAAGATGACTGGATTCAGATCAAGAATGATTTCAACATCATAGATCAATTTATCATTCCACGTTATCTCGGCAACACAAACCAAACATATCAAATCCATGGATTTTGTGACGCATCCGACAAAGCATACGCATGTGTTGTGTATGTAGTAGCACAGAACAATAAGGGCGAGCGCACATCAACGCTCGTTGTAGCAAAAACAAAGTTAGCACCACTGGCAAAAAAGGTATCATTACCACGACTAGAGCTATGTGGTGCGCTACTACTATCTCAACTTACCAAGAAAGTCATGGAATCATTATCAAATCAAGATGTGGAGATTTATGCCTGGACAGACTCGATGATAGTTTTAGGGTGGATCCAAGGCGACGTGAAGAAGTGGAAACAATTCGTAGCTAACAGAATCAACAAAATCACTAGTATCATTCCATCCACGAGTTGGCATCATGTGAGGTCCGAAGAGAATGCAGCAGATTGCGCTACTCGGGGTCTAACGTCACGGAAGCTTTCTAGCCATCCGTTGTGGTGGCAGGGTCCGAAATGGATAACCAATTTCGAACAAAGCACTCTTCCTACCACCTCATATCAATCACCAGATTTGGAAACCAAGAAGCCTAGTGTAAACACGGCTTTATATCAAAATCATATTTCATTGATATACGAGTTATTACAGAACTACAGTTCCTTAACTCGCATTGTGAGAATCGTCGCTTGGGTATCGCGTTTCATTACGCAATCACGAGGCAAACACCCATCAAAATCAGATGTTTTAACGTCATCAGAAATGGACAATGCATTGAATATCATTATCAAAGATGAGCAATTAAAACAATTTCATGAAGATATATTGTTTATCAATCAAAAGGGGCATGTGCATCCAAGAAGCAAAATATCATGTCTTAATCCATTCATAGACGAACACGGTATCCTTAGAGTGGGTGGACGACTGAAAAACGCACGCATCAACGACTCATCAAAGCACCCTATCATATTATCAAGCCACAGTCGTCTCACAGATTTAATCATTGATCAGGCTCATATTACCACATTACACGGAGGCCCGCGGCTGACACTTTCATACATCAGAGACAGGTATTGGATTATCAGTGGAATCCGTACTGTCAAAAGGAAGCTGAGATCATGCGTTAAGTGTCAGCGCTTTACTCAAACACAATATCAACAAATCATGGCCGATCTTCCACAACCACGAGTCAACCCGTCACGACCATTCTCTCACACCGGTGTCGATTTTACCGGACACGTCGAGCTGAAGGCTAATAAGGGACGTGGAATCAAAACCGTTAAGGGCTATATTGCTGTGTTTGTTTGTTTGTCTACCAAGGCTGTTCATCTGGAGCTAGTTTCTGATCTCAGTACTCCATCATTTCTAGCAGCCTTTCGTAGATTCTCAGCCCGACGTGGAACACCAAGTCACGTTTACAGTGATAATGGCACGAATTTCGTAGGTGCCAACCGTATCATAAAGAAGGAGTATCAAGATATCATAGCCACAATCAATACCGATTTCTTCAATAACATCAATCACATGAACATAAAGTGGCACTTCAACGCTCCTGCATGGCCAAGTGCAGGCGGTCTTTGGGAGGCTGCGGTGAAAAGCCTCAAATATCATCTAAAACGCATCATCGGAGATCAGAAACTCACTTATGAGGAATTTACTACACTTCTATATCAAATCGAGGCATGTCTGAACTCAAGACCTCTCTGTCAGTTGACGGAGAGCCCTGAAGACGACGCTCTTACGCCAGGTCACTTCTTGATCGGCGGCCCGCTTCTATCTAGACCACAGACTGATCCAGATCACATAAACCAGTCAACAAGGTGGCAACTCATTCAGTCAATGAACAAACAGCTTTGGAAAAGGTGGTCAAGCGAATATTTACAGCAACTGCAGGCTAGATCAAAATGGCGTAAGCCAAGTAGGAACTTCGAAGTCGATGATGTCGTTCTTATCAAGGACGAAAACTTGCCACCCGGCAAGTGGGCGCTAGGGCGTATTCAAGCAGTTCATCCTGGTAGAGATGGCTATGTAAGGGTAGTCAGCTTAAAAACCAAAAATAATATCATTCAACGTCCTGTCACCAGACTTGTGTTGTTACCAGTAAACGAGGATACAAGTCAGGATGAAAATGTCAACCATCAAACTAAATCAGACGAGCGAAGCAAGAGAAAGCGACTTCCTCGCAACAACGTTTCATTGAAGAATCTATTCACCAGCTTCTTATTACTATTTTTCATGTTACTATCATCTACTTCAGCGGAAAATATACCCAATCAAGAATCGTATAATCTGACGTCATTAGATCAGAATCAAGCCATTTACTTCGATAGAATATCCAATCTTCAGTACATCCAGGACGAATGGCGTCTAGTTGTCTACTACAATATGACGACCTACTGGAAAGGCTTAGCCGACATCAAGAGTTACGTTAATCATATCAAATCATTATGCATAACTCAGGCAAGTAAACAATATCAGAGTATCACTCAACAATTAGAGCACGAAATAAGTGACATTGAACATTATGATATGTTACTTAAATATGAAAGTCCAAAGAGGCTGAAGAGAGGCATAATAGACGGCGTGGGTTATATTGCCAACTCGTTATTCGGTGTCCTAGACGAAAGGTTTGCTGAAAAATACAAGGGTGACATCGAACAGATCAGTCACAATGAAGCACATCTACAGAACCTTATAAAAAATCAAACAAGCATCTTAGAATCAGAATTCAACATCGTACGCCGTAACGAGGATATCATGAATAAACAATTTTCATTTATCAAGCAACATCTACAAAATATATCATCTGAGGTGAACAAGGTACGTCTCGCAAATGAAGATAGCCTTTACATAACCTCATCAGCACTGGCAGCTACAATAATTCTCACAAATATTCGTTGGATTCAGCAAACGCTAATCGGAACCGTTACAGATATCTCACACGGGCGAATTGACAGTCATTTGCTGTCACCGGAGCAATTATCGTATCAGCTGAGCACTATCTCCAGTCGACTGAATGGTAAACTTACGTTACCTGTGGACTTGAGGAATGTCAAGGATTTGTACCGTTTACTAAAGGTTTCGGCTAGAGTCTTCTCTAACTACTTAATCATTGAGATCAAGGTTCCACTCCTAAACAACGAACTGTTTGAGTTGAACAAAATCATATCTATTCCGCAAAAGAGAGGACCACAATATTATCATCTCATTCCATCAGTACCGCTCATAGCCTACAATTTGCGCAAGGATACAGCATTTCTCCTATCGGAAGCAGACCTTCAATCATGTACGCATGTTCCTAACGACGTCTTGTTATGTTCATTAAACATGCCCATCTACAATCTAAACATGAAGCAATCAATCTGCGAAATCAAAATATATGTCGAAATTGTTTATTCAGTCACGACGGAAATCAATGCACTTCGACGAAACGTTGCAAAACCTGTAAACCTGTAAACTTCAAGTGCTCGGAAAAAAAAAAAAAAAAAAAAAGAAAAAAAAAATAAAAATAAATAATGTGCGGTTCCGTACATCCTGCCCGCAATCAGACAACTGACATGATTGATTAACAGATAATTAAAGTAAGATACAGGTAAAATAGTAAAATGAAATTATATAGATTGCTAATGATACAAATGTGAGAAAACTAACTAAACGACTAGTCTACAATACACATGGGTGAGGTAGCCCTGTCTACACCACTGATTGTGAACACTTCACTACACTTTTGCACTGATTGCGCTACACCCGATGCCGGTGCGACCGCCACAGGCCCCGCCCCGAGAGCCTCCTGGCCCTGGGGGGCCGGCGACGCTGATGCCCTGCCCGTACTTCGTTGTCTTTTGATGAGGTACACGACGACGCCACCCAAGATGATGACCGAAGCTACACTTATGTACAACACAGTGTAGTGATGAATGTCGTGAATGCTCAGATTTGTAGATGACTGTTCCTTAACCTCGTCAATCTGAGCCCTTAATTTATTCCATATGAGATGATGATCTTCAGCCTCACTGAAGTTGTCTGGCGCAGACGTTTTCATGATTTTGTTTAGTACGGACACCTCTGGGACTTCGATGTGATGATGAATATTTACATGTTTGATGAAATTGTTATGAGCATAGATACTGAAGGTCTCTCCTTTCAATGTGCAACCTTGACCTAGGGTAATAATCCCGTTGTCGACAAGGTTCACCATTGTGATTCCGTTGGCGCAAATAATGCGAGTTTGGCATTCCGAGCAACATTTATACAACCAGCTGTTCGGCCTGTGTAATTTGATCCATTGCTCGTCACATGACGATTTTACGGAGTGGCATAGTTGCCTTTTATTGAATATTTTGATTTCGCAGATTGATTGCTTCATGTTTAGATTGTAGATGGGCATGTTTAATGAACATAACAAGACATCGTTAGGAACATGCGTACATGATTGAAGGTCTGCTTCCGATAGGAGAAATGCTGTATCCTTGCGCAAATTGTAGGCTATGAGCGGTACTGATGGAATGAGATGATAATATTGTGGTCCTCTCTTTTGCGGAATAGATATGATTTTGTTCAACTCAAACAGTTCGTTGTTTAGGAGTGGAACCTTGATCTCAATGATTAAGTAGTTAGAGAAGACTCTAGCCGAAACCTTTAGTAAACGGTACAAATCCTTGACATTCCTCAAGTCCACAGGTAACGTAAGTTTACCATTCAGTCGACTGGAAATAGTGCTCAGCTGATACGATAATTGCTCCGGTGACAGCAAATGACTGTCAATTCGCCCGTGTGAGATATCTGTAACGGTTCCGATTAGCGTTTGCTGAATCCAACGAATATTTGTGAGAATTATTGTAGCTGCCAGTGCTGATGAGGTTATGTAAAGGCTATCTTCATTTGCGAGACGTACCTTGTTCACCTCAGATGATATATTTTGTAGATGTTGCTTGATAAATGAAAATTGTTTATTCATGATATCCTCGTTACGGCGTACGATGTTGAATTCTGATTCTAAGATGCTTGTTTGATTTTTTATAAGGTTCTGTAGATGTGCTTCATTGTGACTGATCTGTTCGATGTCACCCTTGTATTTTTCAGCAAACCTTTCGTCTAGGACACCGAATAACGAGTTGGCAATATAACCCACGCCGTCTATTATGCCTCTCTTCAGCCTCTTTGGACTTTCATATTTAAGTAACATATCATAATGTTCAATGTCACTTATTTCGTGCTCTAATTGTTGAGTGATACTCTGATATTGTTTACTTGCCTGAGTTATGCATAATGATTTGATATGATTAACGTAACTCTTGATGTCGGCTAAGCCTTTCCAGTAGGTCGTCATATTGTAGTAGACAACTAGACGCCATTCGTCCTGGATGTACTGAAGATTGGATATTCTATCGAAGTAAATGGCTTGATTCTGATCTAATGACGTCAGATTATACGATTCTTGATTGGGTATATTTTCCGCTGAAGTAGATGATAGTAACATGAAAAATAGTAATAAGAAGCTGGTGAATAGATTCTTCAATGAAACGTTGTTGCGAGGAAGTCGCTTTCTCTTGCTTCGCTCGTCTGATTTAGTTTGATGGTTGACATTTTCATCCTGACTTGTATCCTCGTTTACTGGTAACAACACAAGTCTGGTGACAGGACGTTGAATGATATTATTTTTGGTTTTTAAGCTGACTACCCTTACATAGCCATCTCTACCAGGATGAACTGCTTGAATACGCCCTAGCGCCCACTTGCCGGGTGGCAAGTTTTCGTCCTTGATAAGAACGACATCATCGACTTCGAAGTTCCTACTTGGCTTACGCCATTTTGATCTAGCCTGCAGTTGCTGTAAATATTCGCTTGACCACCTTTTCCAAAGCTGTTTGTTCATTGACTGAATGAGTTGCCACCTTGTTGACTGGTTTATGTGATCTGGATCAGTCTGTGGTCTAGATAGAAGCGGGCCGCCGATCAAGAAGTGACCTGGCGTAAGAGCGTCGTCTTCAGGGCTCTCCGTCAACTGACAGAGAGGTCTTGAGTTCAGACATGCCTCGATTTGATATAGAAGTGTAGTAAATTCCTCATAAGTGAGTTTCTGATCTCCGATGATGCGTTTTAGATGATATTTGAGGCTTTTCACCGCAGCCTCCCAAAGACCGCCTGCACTTGGCCATGCAGGAGCGTTGAAGTGCCACTTTATGTTCATGTGATTGATGTTATTGAAGAAATCGGTATTGATTGTGGCTATGATATCTTGATACTCCTTCTTTATGATACGGTTGGCACCTACGAAATTCGTGCCATTATCACTGTAAACGTGACTTGGTGTTCCACGTCGGGCTGAGAATCTACGAAAGGCTGCTAGAAATGATGGAGTATAAACTACGCATGCATATGCTTTCATGGATGCGTCACAGAACCCATGAATTTCGATGATGTCATCATTGTTGTTCTTCAACCACCTTGGTACCTCGCAGCCTTTTATGTTGTCTAGGTCTGCTTTTATTTTGGCCCAATCGTTGTAGACGTCATCGGACACTTCATCATCCCAATGTAAATTGTTTTCCCATAGTTGTTGGAACAGTAATTTAAGTTTAGTTGATAATGGTGTTAACCAGCCTAACGGATCGAACAATTTCGATATTTCCGATAGTAGGTTGCGTTTTGTTGGCCTTGAAGACTGTTTAGAAAAATCGCAACGAAAGAAGAATCTATCAGTGTTTGTGTTCCAACACAGACCCAGTGTTTTCGAGGTTGCGTCCGATTTCGAGTTGAATACAATGTTTGTGTCAGGATTTAGATGACTTGGTATGTTGTTGATTAATGTTGGTTCGTTAGAGGCCCACTTACGCAAGTTAAACCCTCCTGAATGTAGTAAGGTCATCAAATCTGATATGAGTTTCTTACCCTGTTCAATAGAATGACACCCATGAACAAGGTCATCCATGTAAAAATTGTTGTTTAGTACCTGAGCCGCGTCAGGATAATGTTTCTGTTCGTCTGCTGCTAATTTCTTCAGTGTCATTAAAGCTAAAAATGGAGCAGCCTTTGTTCCATATGTTACTGTTGTGAGTTGATAAGATTGTATAGGACATTGAACATTGTTGCGCCAAATTATTTTTTGTAGAGGTTGATCCAATTCATGTACTTGGATCTGCCTATACATCTTCTCGATGTCTGCTGTGTAAGCGTATTGGTATTGCCTCCATTTTAGCAATAATAGTTGCAGATCTTGTTGAAGGTTAGGTCCTTTATGCATCGAATCGTTAAGGCTGTATCCTGTAGTCGTTATCGCAGATGCATTAAACACAACCCTGTATTTTGTTGTAGTGGATTCCTCTCGTAGGACACCGTGGTGAGGTAAGTAGCACTCCGGAGTCATGTTACTTTGCAAAGCTAGCTTCATATGTTTTAATTGTAAATATTCATCCATGAACATTTTGTAATGTTGGGCTAGAGTCTCGTGTTTCTGAAACTTGCGCTCCAAATTTCGAAATTGAGCTAAAGCCATTTGTTTTGAGGAACCCAACTTGTTTTCTATGTTATCCTTTAACGGTAGCCTAACTTCGTAGTGCCCGTTTTCTTTTCTAGTTGTTGTATTTAAGTAAAACGTAATGCATTTCTGATCCTCGACAGATAAATTGGGCTGTTCTGTTACGTCCTCTATTTCCCAGAATTTATGCATGTCTTCCAAGTTGTGCAGAACTACATTACATTGGAATGTTTTTGTTGAGCCTCCACACAATATCCACCCCAAGTGGGTTTGCTGAGCGATAGGCTGTGTTGTGTTAGTCCCCTTGATGATTCCCTCCATGATGATGTTAGCGTAGACTTCGGCTCCGAGCAGCAAGTCAACTGGCCTACTAATGTAATACTCCGGATCCGCCAAGGTAATGTTTTCTGTGAATGACCATGAAGGCTTCGAAAATGTTTGGTTGGGGAGATTTTTAAGTAGATTGTTCATAATCATGGCCTCTGTTGAAAAAGTGTAGTCACTGTTTATAGACCGACATGTTATGTGTACTAACCCTTTACAGTTGTTCTCTTTTGCGCCTACGCCTAGAACAACCCCTTTGCATTTTTGGCGTTTTATCTTCAACAACTGAGCGGCCTTTTCGGTTATTAAAGATATCTGCGAACCCTGATCGATAAGAGCACGCATGTTATGATAAGTCCCGTCGGCTGCCGTAACCTTCACGAGAGCAGTTGTAAGCAGAATTTCAGCATTTCCGTCCTGTGACGCATTAGAAACTCTGACCGTCGGTTCAGTATGTTTAGAAACTTGAGAGGCCGTCGGCCCTACAAAGGCGTCATGTAATATCGTGCTATGGTTAGCTGTACATTTGCGGCATCGTTTTGTTGAAGTGCACTGGTTGCCGTTATGGCTAAACAAGCAATTAATGCACACTTGCAATTTTTGCGTAGTTGCAAGCTTTTGTTCAGTGGGCATTTCCAAGAATGTTTTGCAATTGTAGAGGCCATGTTCTCCACTGCATTGTGGACATTTGAACTTCGACACGTGCAGTGTCTTTTTCAAGGTTCCATTATTCCCACTGTTGTTATGTTTCTTGAAACTTGTTGAGGAATGTTGTTGGTTGTTATGCCCTTTTTGTTGGACGTTGTCCTGTTTGCGACGAGCTGACTCCAAACTGATGAATTTGGTCTCCAAGAAATTCAGAAATTCTTGGAGTACAGGTAGCTCCCGCGAATTTTTTAAAGACTCTATGTAATCGGTATACGTGTCAGAGTCTAGTTTTTGGGATAGGATGTGTACCACCATAGGATCCCACGATGTTATATCAATGTCTAAATTGCGGACAGCATTCAGACATTCTAATGTTGTGTCATGCAGTTTTTTGATTTGTTGTACGGACTGCTGTTGCATGTTGGGCAATCCTAGAAGAATGTTCATGTGAGAAGAGAATATAGCCCTTTTGTTATTGTATCTATGATGCAGAATATCCCAGCATACGGAATAGTTATCTGCGCTGATTGGTAAATGTTGGATGAGCCGTTCAGCTTCGCCTTTGACCTTTCCTTTTAAAAACTGCATTTTTTGGGCACTTGAAATCGACGGATTGTTATGTATTGATTCTTGAAACAAATCTTTGAAGCACGTCCACTGGTTATAATTACCGCTAAAAACGGGTATTTCTAGTGTAGGTGTAGTTTTTTCTCTATGAGCCACAGACCACATTTTAGTATTAATCGCCTTCTTCAGACTGTTGTATTGTTTTTCATGGCTCAAGAATGTTTTTTCATACTCTCCATTTTCTTCGCTTAATTCAGAATCAATTTCCCAATGTAGAGTATCGACTGCTATCCACCTAGATTGTAGTGTTTTGAGGACGTCTTCAAATTCCCATTTGTCGGAAATAAGTTCCAAGTTGATGGCAGAGACCGTTCTACGGAAAGCCTTAAAATTAGCTACCTGCTTGCGAAGCATTTCGTCGAGTTTGCTGTTTGTACCCTGATTTACCATCCAAGCACGACGGGTTTCTTGACCCAACTCCGAAGGTTGACCATATTCTCCTGGCTGCTGTTCCTCTGCAGACTCCTGTTCATCACTTTTAGATGGAGCTTCCAGCAGTTGCTGATACATCTGGTTGATCAGCGTTTTTACAGCTTGGTACGACTTACTTGTTTTCTCATGCTCCTGTTTCGTAAAGTATGCATGCGACACACTTACTTCTGTTGAAAGGCGATCGTGGTTAAATTGATACTCTTTCCAGTATTTTTCTAAATTGCTCAAACAGTTTTTCAAGTATTCGAAGGTTCGTCTTTGTACACTGGTCTTCTTCAAATTAACCCCGATCTTTTCTATGTTGATGGCGAGCGCCAGTTGGACATCGTAGAGCTCAGCCATTTTATATTGTTATTTTTAGAACGTAAAATCTCCCAAGGTGTAGAAAATAATGGAAAGATCTTACTTGTTGTCTGCTGTTATACCACCGTTGATGTTCTCCTTGGATCAGGAGCGTAATCCAGTCACCAAACAGTTCAGAATACCACCTTAGTCCACAACACACCAAATTGTTTTTTACGCAACACTCGCGATTATTTTTCGAAACGCGCGCGATCCGGCTCGAAGGACCATTATGTTTGGGATGCAAGGTCGTAGGTAGTATTAAAGCACAGTTTGGATTTGGTTGTAAAGAGTTTATTGAAGGCTCTTCAGGTTTAATGTTAAAATGTCTTAAAGTAAAATGTTATGTAAAATGTTTTGAATGCACCCGGTCTGTTTGATGTCGCGTAATGCACTGATGTTAAAGTATTAATAAAATTGTCACTTAGCGACAAGTATGACGATTGTTGTAAATTGCTGCATTAGCAAGTGTTCGGTTGCTTAGACCGAACAATCAATTATGTAAGAATTAGGTGATGGTTATTTGTCTACTTGTTTATACCTTAATTTAAGTGTAGAGGAGTGTAGTGTATTGTGGGTACATGGATATCGAACAGTCTCGATTATACGGAGCTAATGAACGGACGTGTCTGAGTTTCATTTTACCACCAAGCCACCTGGACAGTATATAACACTCTCATCACATTTGTTTACTCTAAATTCCATCCTGATAGCGCTACTGAAAGTTTCTGTTACCTTCAGTAGCTTCATCAGTTGCAAATTGTTGGGGGCAAAGAGTTTAATATCATCCATGTATAGAAGGTGAGATATCACTTAATCACCTCTCCTCAATCGATAGCCTAGACTTGAACTCTCCAGCAGGGTGCTGAGAGGGATCAAGGCTAGACAAAATCACAATAGACTCAGACTCGCGAGACGAGCCGAAGGCGAGAGCGTTATTAATCAGAGAACTGGAGATACATTTAATGTCCACGTGTACAAACGATGATTTTCAATACACTACACGAAGAAATAAAAGAGTAAAATGAAGAAGTATTTTTATCATTAATTATTATGAAACAATGATTTATTCTTCTTTTTTTTCGCGTTTAGCCATATCAGGTTTAAGGAGAAGCAAAAGTATGATAAACATATTACGGATACCTAGGCCACAAATCAGCCATTATTAAAATAGAATATTTTAATATTTTTTGAATAAAATCACTTTGTATACGGATTAATCAATAAAAATACAAACTTACTGAAAATGAAAGCAAAACTTACTAGAAAAAGCGACCACCAAAACGGCCAGCAAGTATCCAATGCCAAAAGTGATGGACTTCATTACGGTGAAGCACACTTTAAATCACTCGTATTGTTATTTCACAAATTGAATAAACAGTTGACCTCAGTAACTGCAGTAACATTTGAGAGTGAAGTAGTTTTGGGGAATTCAATAACACAAACTAAATATGTTTATTAATAACTTTTGTGTCTATTTTTCCTCATAATATTCCTTAGAACAGTGTGTAATTGCAGTGACTCATAAATAAATAAATTTATAATACAGCAATCGGTAAGACCTACAAAGTTCTTGTTATAAAGAAGAAAGAAAAAACATCCACCAATAGGATTAACGGAAATGCCTAGCGGAGATAAACAGAAAGTTTGTTTTTATTTTTCAAAAGGAAGTGGGACAGAACCCACTAATGAAGTATATTAATAAACCGCAGAACATCTTTCTTAGGGTTCCGTACCCAAAGGGTAAAAAAGAGACCCTATTACTAAGACTCCACTAAGCTGTTCGTCCGACCTTCCATCTGTGTCACCAGGCTATATCTCATGAACCGTGATAGCCAGACAGTGAAAATTTTCACAGATGATGTATTTATGTTGTCTAAAAACAGAATAAAATAAATATAATTAAAGGGGGGCTCCCATACAACAACCTTGATTTTTTTGTCGTTTTATAAAGTACTAGCTGACGTCCCGCGGTTTCACCCGCGTAGTTCCCGTTCCCGTGGGAGTATGGAAATAAAATATAGCCTATAGCACACACGAATAATGTAGCTTTCTACCAGTGAAACAATTTTTAAAATTGGTTCCTTACTTCTGGAGATTACCCCCTACATACAAACTTACAAACATATGTTACCTCTTTATAATATTAGTATAGATTGTACGGAACCCTTCGTACGCGAGTCCAACTCGCACTTGGCTGGTTTTTTCTGACTGATATGGCTGTGGGTCTCGAATCGCTATATTTAAAGAGCTATTCGCTTACAGCGTTGTATGAAGGCACTGCGCTCTTATTGCAAGCTGTACCATTTTCTTGGACAGTTGTGTTCAACGCGGCAGCTGACGGCATCTGTTGTACAACGCGGCTGCTGACGGCATCTATTATACCCGCCGAGTGTAAATCGAGCACATGGTTATTAGTATCAGCCATTTGTGTCCCACTACAAGGCAGAGGTCTCCTTTCCCTCCTTCTACTTATCCCTATCCAGTACAATTCGCCAACCTTTGGGAAAACAGTCGAGTTAGCGTCAGTTCACACTAAGACGCAACCGACGCGGCGCGTCGGTGTTGGAAGAGGCCAGTGATTTCGCGCTGCGCTGCAACGCGCATTGCAACGTCGCGAGGTGACTTCTCGCTACATAGCGAGAAGCCGCGCGGCGCAGCGGAAAGTGTCTACATTGGCTGCGTGCACCCGCCACGCCGCGTCCACCCGCAGTCTACCATTTTCAACCGCATGAGATACAGAGCACGTAGACACGGAGGCGGCGTCTTGACAGCTGTAGCTGGATACTTAAACTCATATCGTAGATCATATGTCACACTTAGAAAGTTAGTGTGAAGATTTGTGCATTTCCATTGATATGGTATCCCGGGAGTAAGACAAACAGGTTCTACATTTGTGGCGTCTACTTACCTCCCCGATAACACATGAAATCATCCAAACTTAATCCAAAAATCCAAACTCAGCTGCCCTGGACATAAATAAACGTATTGGTGACTTAAATCTTGTACTATAATAACGTGAAAAACTAAGGAACAAAGACAGGCAAGTCACACGACTCCTTGCCCTACCAACAACAACGATATTTACCTCGTTGATCTCAAGCACGAGTACTGAGCATGAAGCACTGAAATTCTCAGTAGCAGCCGCAAAGTCTGGATTTCATGAGTCTTAAAAACAACTAAAAAAAAACTGATGAAATGTGGTGCTGTACAGTACACCTCTGCCTGTCCTAACTCTTCGCGGTAATACAGACGTAATGTACGTTGTATTAGATAATGGTCCTACGTCGTCGTACTGAGCTACGAGCTACGACGCTACGCCGTAGCCCTGCGCTACGGCCACAAGAGTAGATACCTACTCGTGTGCTACGGTTCATTATTGAGATCTTAAGAGTGCGGCGCCGTCCACTCGCAACTGCAATTCGAAGCGAAGGCAAAAACACGTTGAAATATTGTTGTCTCTGTTTCACACTCCCCGGCCCGTTGCGTAGCCGCGCGTGAGCGTGTGTGAATAGAGTGTACCTATGCGTGTGCTAATAGTGTCCTTTTTAGTAGTTATCATGTTTATTATTTGCTTTATTTTTGTTAGTTACTTTGTGCAATCGTTAGTATATGTGCAGAATAGTAATGCGTTTTTAGGAAATCTGTCTACAATGTTTTTATCTCAAATGTTAGATTAACTTAAAATCTAGGCTTTGTTGAAAAAAAATCTGGGTTATTACTACTCGGTATATACGGTTTGCCTGAAAATCTGAAATAAAAGTACTTACTGCGAGTCTAAAATTTCCGCTTTAGCAGAATCCACGCAGAATCTTAGTATGAATCACGTCAAAAATTTAAAATTCTTAAAATGGACTTTATATTTATGAGGTTAAAGTCCATTTTAAGAATTTTAAATTTTTAACGTGATTCACATTACGATTCTGATAAAGCGGCCATTTTAGACCCCCGGGTGGCTCAGTGGTGGCGGCCCCGACTTACGAACAGTAAGGCGCGGGACAAATACAAGAGGCGTCGGGCGCGGACATGGCGCGGGCGGCTTCCTATTCCATTCAAATATCATACAAAATGCATGGAAATAAAGTGCACTTTAGGTTACACGGTATATCATTGCGCTGACGAGGATGTGACGATATACCGTGTGTTGTATTTGTCCCGCGCCCATAGACTTAGTACTTATAATACTGCCCGCACCTAAGTCATAGGTTCGAACCCAGGCAGGCGCATTACTTTGTGTAATTCATCAACTCTGCTCTCAAAACGGTGAAGGAAAACATCGTGAGGAAAGGAAACCGGCATAAGTATCCTAGAACCTAAAAGTAGGTAGGCAGTAGGTAGGCAGGTAGTAGGCAGGTAGGAGGCAGGTAATAGGCAGGTAGTAGGCAGGTAGTAGGCAGGTAGTAGGCAGGTGGTAGGCAGGTGGTAGGCAGGTGGTAGGCAGGTGGTATGTAGGTGGTAGGCAGGTGGTAGGCAGGTGGTAGGCACGTGGTAGGCAGGTGGTAGGCAGGTGGTAGGCAGGTGGTAGGCAGGTGGTAGGCAGGTGGTAGGCAGGTGGTAGGCAGGTAGTAGGCAGGTGGTAGGCAGGTGGCAGGCAGGTGGTAGGCAGGTGGTAGGCAGGTGGTAGGCAGGTGGTAGGCAGGTGGTAGGCAGGTGGTAGGCAGGTGGTAGGTAGGTGGTAGGTAGTAGGTAGGTAGTAGGTAGGTAGTAGGTAGGTAGTAGGTAGATAGTAGGTAGATAGTAGGTAGGTAGTAGGTACTCATCAAGACGAATCAAACGAGCCCAAACTCGAAGCGGTTGCGTCGTTTTATTACGAAGATCCTTTGGCCCGCCTTTCAGCTTCATCATCAAACCCTGATTACCATTTAGGACCAATTTACTCTTCAAGATCAATCAAACGAGCCCAAACTCGACGGGATTATGTCGTTTTATTACGGACTTCCAATGGCCACCTTCCAGCTCCATTATCAGACCCTGGATACCACCTAGCACCAAAGTACTCGTCAAGACAAATCATACGAGCCCAAACTCGATGGGGTTATGTCGTTTTATAACGGAGTTCCCATGGACACCTTCTAGCTCCAATCAGACCCTAGATATAACCTAAAGACAAAGTACTCGTCACGACGAATCAAACAAGTTCAAACTCGATGGGGTTACGTCGTTACATTACAGAATTCCTATGGCCACCTATAGCATTGTCACGCGATATACCTACATATGCGTGCAAAATTTCAGCTCAATCGGTAATCGGGAAGTGGATCAAATTTTACTTGCAAGATTTGATTACTTACAGATTACAGACAAACATCGTGACACGTGAAACTATATCAAAGCTTGTAAAATAAAACATAATATTTATTTAGTCGGTAGGTAGGTACCGGTTATGATTATGAATGAAACCTATTAGTACAAACACATCTAATTCAGTATGTACTAACCCAGTGTAATGTAATTTCGATTATGAACGAGAAAAAACAATGATATTATATAGTAAAAAGAGGTAGATATCGCACTAGCACGCACAAATTGTTGAGGACAAAGTGATACAATTGTTGCACTTTGATAGCTAGCTATCTCTTTCTATCTTATACGTTCCGTATTATCTATCGCTGTCGTAGTTTTAAATTACTCACAACGATATCTGATCGCCATTCAGTATGAACATGGCGTATCTTCTTTATAATATCATTGAGAAAAAATATGTGTAGATAGGCAGGCATTTTCTTGGTCTGAGTTTAAAAAAATGATGAAAACAAAAAGGTAGGTAGATACTTACTGTGAGATATATCCCAACGTTTGGAGTCCATGTTGCTAACCTTTATATAATTATGTTTATGTAGGTACCTGTTTGGTAACCTAAATTTAACCAAATCGTAAGCAAATATCGAAGTCCGTAAACAAAACAAAAGTCGTAATAAAGTAGGTAGGTAGGTTACTCGATTCCAAATCACAAGGCAAATCTAAATCCAAATCCGTAGCATAGGTCAAGAAGTGTCAGAAATATTACGATACTATTGGCAAACAAATACGCACGCGGCACGCACAATGCAATCAAGTAATCGTCTAACATTGACGAACGAATTGCCCGGCCCGGCCGGGTGGCGAGGTGCGCACGCACACATATACATTTGTCACTATACTCAACACATCCAAATGTTCTGTCCCGCGCCCCGCCCCAGCTCAATGCTTGATGCGATAGCACGACTTCCGATGAACATTTGTGATTAATTTGAATGTGAGCCGTAATACCAAAAATGATGAATGAAAACTCAATGCTTTTCCATTTTTTTTTAAATATTGTTTAACTTAACAATATAACACATGTTTCCATTTGAACAATATTACAAATACTACCGTTTTTAATATAGAACAGATGAGATGAAAACATCGTATTTAAACTGTAAAAATGTGAGATATTCAATTTGTTTGCATTTCGCTCTTGGTAAGTATTTTGCAAAAAAAAAAACAATAGAAACCTAGGTAATTACCATCTTGTTCCGAATAACAGCATATTAAGGTGGAAATATGCTCAGACTGAAAATGATTTTGGTATTACGTTTGTATGGACAAATTCACGCTCCCCGGCCTCTTAATTTTAAAATTTGGCTGGTCATTAAAATCTAAAACTGTTGAGATTATATGATTTTATCGGTTTCCGGTTACGACACATACCGCGCCGGAACAATCCGAGTGCTTAATTTTACAAAATTTTGACAATTTTAAACGAGGTTTAGCTGTTTCTGGTGACCGATGTTGGTGCTAAGTGTACATTGAAGCATTTCATTCATACCTCTTCTACCGATTTTGAGCTGTGCTGTGCTGTGATATGCATGCTATTTATTCAAGTTTTTTATTTATTTAGTTTAATTTATTTTTCTAGTTTTTATTTATTTATTTATTTAGTGAAATATACGACGATTTATAACGAAAATGAGCGCGTAAAACTTCACAAATTGACCTTTCGGCGTATAGATATTATAGAAAAACTACTGGATGTATATACTCAAAATAAATTATTTGAACTTTTGAATAAATTATCCATCCCTGTATCGTTTTGCTTTTCCCATTTTCATAATACATAAGTTATTTATTTACGCCCAAAGATAAGTTAAAATTAATGTTGAAATATGAAAGTTTTGACGCTCATAACTTTAAAACCATTTTTTTTTCCAATTCTGCTTCCATACAGGGCTAGATAATGAGAACACCAGTTGATACAAGTTTTAGTTTTGAACCTACACCGTCAAACAGACGAGTAATCACCATACTACGTTTGTATGGAAGAATGACCGACTTGTGTAACCATACTATTGGTGTAGTCAATATTATAGCTGTAACATTTGTTTGGTCCGTGGTGTTCCTCATGGATACCCTCCGTCTAATTACCGTTAAAGAGGGCACAAGGAAAACAAACAATGAAATGCTATGGTCTCGTTAATAACGGACAAATATATCATACATAGTGGTAGGCACTCTTGACTTGTGGCTATATAATATCAAACCCCCATGGGTATCTATGAATGTATTTAAGTAAATAAAAAGTAAGTAAAAAATGAACCAAAATGAACCCTAATACTTGTAATTCCGATTTAAACATCGTTCGTATTACGTTTAGTTAAAGTCGCGTGTTCGCTAAGGCCTCCAGTTCACAAGAAACGCGATTCCGCGATGCACCACACAAACAGATCAAAACTGTAGTTACTAATATAAAAATATAAAGTTACAGTATAATATGTGCCGCTTGAGGGTGTCAGCATCCGCAGCAGCATCGCCAGCAGGTCAATAAAAACATCATAAATATTACCTTTTTATAGTTTTGTCGTAAACTGTGGCTTCCTAAACAACACAACTGTACTTGATGAAGTTTATTCATTTGTTTTTTTTTGACACCGGTCCGTTTAGACGTAAACATTTTTTGTCTACGTCTGAACGGACCAAATCGAATGGACCGCGGTCCGCTAAACACCCAACAATTCACACACATAATATAATGACTTTTTGGAAACATAAAAACATTAATCAGATTTTTCGATCGTTCCCGAATTCACTTCAAGAAGAAACAATAAAACCGGTCAAGAGCCTGTCGGGAAATGCATAAAATGAGTTAAACTGGGTTGTGGTCAGATAGGCAGTCGCTCACTGTTATTTACTGGTATTCCGCTGCATCCGGTTAGACTGGAAGCCGACCCCAACATTAGTTGGGAAAAGGCAGGCAGACGGAGGTGATGACACGGCCGTGTTTGAATCGTATATGTTCACAAGTGTACCAACAACTAAATCGGTCCACTAGTTCGGGGGAAATTGGCAGTAGCAGATGGACAGACATTAATCAGGAGCAGCGGTGGCCCAGTGGTGGCGGCCCCGACTTACAAATAGTAAGTCGTGGGTTCGAACCCAGGCAGGCGCTGCACTGCACTGCTCTCGAAACGGTGAAGGAAAACATCGTGAGGAAACCGGCATGTCCTAGAACCAAAAATTCGAAGACATGTGACATCTACCAATCCGCACTGGGCCCGCCCGGTGGATTATAGCCCATTCCTTCTCATAGAGTAGGCCTGTGTCCCAGCAGTGGGAACATTAATAGGCTGATGATGATGATGACGGACAGACAGACACATGAGTGATCCTATAAGGGTTCCGACATGATTTATTTTTTGACAATTCAGTTATGAAACTGAAATGAAGACCCGCTAACATTGCAAATGAGACGAGTAGGTACGGAGTTGTCTATTGAAACTTAAAACATCGGTAAAGTTCGAGGAGATCCGTCCTACCGTACAATATTTAACACTAAATACGAAAGTTTTAGTTTTATGGGTATTTTATTTTAGCACTAATAACTATACATAACACTAGCTGACGTCCCGTGGTTTCACCCACGTAGTTCCCGTTCCCGTGGGAGTACGGGAATAAAATATAGCCTATAGCACTCACAAATAATGTAAATTTCTACCAGTGAAACTATTTTTTAAATTGGTTCATCACTTCCGGATATTACCCCCTACATACAAACGTACAAACAAATGTTACCTCTTTATAATATTATTAGTATATTAGTATAGATAACACCTCGCCTGAAATACCCCAATGGTCAAGGAAAAGGGTACCTACCTATTAGTACACCTACATTTCGCCAGTTACGTTTAAGTCCCATGTAATAGGAAGCGAGCTAATTGCCATCAACCAAGCACGAATCTAGACTTTGTGGCTGCTACTGAGAAAATTCTGATGGAAAAACTCAGTAACACTAATTGTGATCTTTAGTTTTGACTAGCTCATGCCCACAGCTTAATAATAATAGCTGATAATTGTCCGACAGGGATGAAAAGTATCCTATATGTCAATCCAAGTTATAAGCTACTAGCTGACGTCCCGCGGTTTCACCCGCGTAGTTCCCGTTCCCGTGGGAGTACGGGGATAAAATATAGCCTATGTTACTTAGGGTGAATCATCATTTTCATCATCATTTCAGCCGAAAGACGTCCACTGCTGGACATAGGCCTCCCCCAAGGGGGTTTTTGCCATAATCGCCACGCTTGGCAGGCGGGTTGGCGATCGCAGTACGGTTGTTTCAAAAGCACAGTGAACGCTGCTGCCCATGCTCTGGTAAGTCCCTTAGTCGCCTCTTACGACACCCACGGGAAGATATGGGATGGTGCTATTCTTTACGTCCGACACCATACAGACCAGGGTGAATGTAGCTTTCTAATGGTGAAAGAATTTTTGAAATTGGTTCATTACTTCCGGAGATTACCCCCTACATACAAACTTACAAACAAAATGTTACCTCTTTATAATATAAGTATAGAGAGGTTAGACAATATCTACGGGAAGTTGTCGACAAAGGCGAACTTAGAAGTAACACCATGGCATCCATTACTACACTAGAAGTGTTTACTGGTGAAAATTGGCACGCGTATCAACAACAATTCGAATGCCTTTTGATAGTGAATGATATACCGGAGGAAAAAAAAGTTCCATTGTTGATTACGAAATTAAGTACAAAAGTATATGACTTACTAACTACATTATGCACTCCTACATCTCCAGTCAAGGTAAATTATTATGGTATTTGTGAGAAACTGGAAAAGTACTATCATCCAGTCCAAAACCATGCACTACACCAGGCTGAGTTTCGGAAAAGATGTCAAAAATCCACTGAAAGTATTGAGCAGTACATAATAGAATTGAAGAAATTATCGAAAAATTGTAATTTTAGAAGTTTAGATGATGAACTCAAAGAGAGATTACTGAATGGTTCTCATTGTGATTCGGTTAAGTTTGAATTATTGAAACAGGCTGGAGAATCCTTGGAAAAGTTGATTAGCATTGGAAAAACAGCTGAAACCGCTTTTAATTTAGCATTTAACCAGGACAAACAGCAAGAACAATCTCAAATGTTTAAAGTACAAGAAAAGAAATTCACTAAAAATAAATACAGTAATTATCAGAAGACCTCAACTAATAACCAAAATAATAGATGTCTTTGTTGTGGAAAAATTGGACACATGAAACAGCAATGTTACCTACGTGAAAAATTCTGTAGTGAATGCGGGAACAAAGGCCATATATACAAAATGTGCAAAAAAAATAAAGATTTGAGAGCAAAGAAGATGAATCTTGTGGAAGCTACAGAGAATAAGGAACTGGATACAACAGAAGAAGATACAGAAGCAGCGACGGAACATTTTGATATTTTCTATTTCAGTGACAAAAATAAAATTCCATCAGCTACAATGAAGGTATTTGTAAATGATCAATTATTAGAGTTTGAAGTTGACACTGGAGCTGATGTAAGTACAATCACTCTGTCAGTTAAACAAAAATATTTTCCAACTACAGAAATAAAAGAAAAAAATGTTATTTTCACTAATTTTGATCAGTCAACGTCAACACCCATAGGGGTAATTGAGGACTTGACTGTGCGTTATGAATCAGTAAAAGTAAGTAAACAAAGATTATTTGTTGTTAAAGAAGGTTTTCCAATGATAATTGGAAAGGACTGGCTCTCCATACTACAACTATGGCCCCCTAAATTTGAACAGAAAATCTGTGAAAATATAACTAAAGATAAATTAATTAAATGTTTACAAAATGAATTTAAAGAAGTTTTCCAGCCAGGCATGGGTGTGTATAAAGGAGAGCCAATTCACTTATCAATAGAACCCGGAGTTAAACCAATATTTTTGCCCGTTAGAACTGTTCCATTTGCGTTAAAAGATAAGGTTAAAGAAGAAATTCATAGATTGATTGAAAATAAACGCATTGTCCCTGTAGAATATTCAGAGTGGGGTACTCCAGTGGTACCAGTATTAAAACCTGATGGAACGGTTCGTCTGTGTGGTGATTATCGTATAACCATAAACAAATATTTGAAAATTGACCATTACCCGCTACCAAACATAAATAGTATAATGGTAAAGCTACAAGGTAACAATTATTTCTGTGAATTAGACTTATGTGAAGCTTATTTACAAGCACCATTAGACAATGACTCTCAAAACCTAGTTACAATAGTTACTGAGGAGGGCATATTCAAATATTTGTACTTACCATTTGGTGTGAGCACTGGGCCAGGGTCATTTCAAAGATTAATATCTCAGAAACTTAATGGTTTGGACATAATTGTGTACATAGATAATATTTATATATATGAAAAAACTCTATCAGAAACAAATGAAAAAGTTAAAATGGTGTTACAACGATTAAAAGAATCAGGTTTAAAATTAAAAGTAAATAAGTGTAAATTTTTTGAAGAAAAGTTGAATGTTTTTGGATTTGAAGTAAATAAAACAGGTATAAAAATAATTCAGAGTAAAATTGAGCCTTTGCTGTCATTACCACGCCCACAGAATGTAAAAATGCTAAGATCATTTTTAGGTAAAGTAAACTATTACAATAGGTTCTTACAAAACATGGCCATGACACTAAAACCACTGTATGATTGCTTGAAAAAAAATAAATTCCAGTGGACAGCAGAATGTGATGATTCATTCAAAGAAATAAAAAAGGCACTTGCAAATACATCACCTTTATCACATTTTGATAAAGGTGCGACTATAATATTAACTTGCGATGCATCAGAATTTGGTGTTGCTGCTGTACTCTCGATAAGAGATAAGAATAATATAATAAATCCGGTAGCGTTTGCAAGCAAAAAGCTTAATGAGACACAAATAAAATATCCTATTTTAGAGAAAGAGGCATATGCCATTATATTTGGAGTAAATAAGTTTTATGAGTATCTATATGGGACTAAATTTATTCTACAAACAGATAACGAAGCATTGTCTAAGATATTAGGGCCAAAGTATGGAATACCGAAAATGGCAGCAAAGCGTTTGCAATATTGGTCAATTTTCTTGAGTGGGTTTGAGTACGAAATTCAACACATAAAATCCAAAAACAATCCAGCTGATTACCTGTCACGCGTAGCTACTAGTGAAAAATGCGAAGAAAAAAATTTAATAAAATTAGAATTACTAGAAAAATCTTATGAAACAAGTTCAGTTAATTATATTAATAAATCAAACTTAAATGCATTAAATTGGATAACTATACAAAATGAATTAAAAAAAGATAAAATAACATGTGACATTCTCAGATTTTGTAGAGATGGCTGGCCATTAAAAAATGATCAGGGTGAAGAATATGAACCATATTTTACTCGAAAGAACGAAATTACAATTGAAAAAGACTGTTTACTATGGGGATACAGGATAATAATTCCAAAATGTTTAAGGGATGAAGTAATGTTAGAATTACACAAGAGTCATTTGGGTGTAACCCGAATGAAAGAAATTTCAAGATCATATTTTTGGTGGCCAGACATGGACAAAGAAATTGAAAACATCACTAAGAACTGTATTGTATGTTTACAGAACCATAGAAACCCTGTAAAATCTAAACTTGCTGTTTGGCCTCAGCCACCAACAGTGTGGCATAGACTACATGCAGATTTTTTGGGCCCACTCTATTCAAAGATGTACTTAATAATTATAGATGCATATTCAAAATGGCCAGAAGCATTTGTTATGAATAATATTACAGCACAGAAAACTATACAAGTATTTAAAAGTATTTTTGTAAGGTATGGATATCCATTGCATTTAGTTACTGACAATGGTCCCACATGGACTAGTGGAGAATTCCAGCAATTTTGTAAGATGGTGGGAGTAAAACAAAGTTTCACCCCAACATATTACCCAGCTACAAATGGATTAGCAGAGCGGTTTGTGGGATCATTTAAATCGCATGTTATAAAAATTGTAGAAAGTGGTCATACGGCAGAATATGCATGTAATTTGTTTCTTTTTGATTACAGAAGTACTATTCATAAGGCAACAGGGCAGAGCCCAGCAAAGTTGATGTTAAATAGAGAGTTGCGATGCCGTTTCTCACTTTTAAGACCAAATCCAGTCAACAATCAAATAGATATTGAACAAATAAAACAAACAATAAACAGTAAAAACACATTCAAGGCATTTAAAGTTGGTGAAAAAGTAATGGTGAAAGACCAAAGAAAGAACAAAAAGAAATGGTCTCTTGGAAAAATTATTGAAATCATAGTTCCCGGTGTAACATATACTGTTGAGGTGGACGGCTTAAAGTGGAAACGACATGTCAATCAATTATTAGAGTGTGGGCAAAACATATAATATTAAACCAGGAATATTCTATTACTTTTAGAAGTAAGATTTAAGTTTTGTTTATCTTTGGAGAAGTTAAGTTTTTGTTTATGTAAGTAGGGGAAGAGTGTTATAATCGATTAATAATTTATAGTAAGAATGGTTGGGGGCAACACTAGTGCCGCCGCCCGCCATGTTGTTTTTTGTTGATTTTTCACATAGTCCTAAGGTGTGCGTGTTTGCTTTTCTAAAATATAACTTCAGATTATAACGTGGTGGTATTAATTAATTACCTACCTATCAAAACTATAACAATATGTATGCCAAATTTCATACAAATCCATTCTTTACATTTTGCGTGAAAGAGTAACAATCATACACATACAAACTTTCGCCTTTATAATATTATTATAGTGATGATACGAGAGACATGGATACATATTATTGTGATATAAGTACATTTATAGTATACCTACATGCCTATTGTAAGTTGGAAGTGTTTATTGGTTAATGTTTCTAGGGAAGAACAATATGTTTCAGCGGTTCCAGAACTTTCCTCAATTAGTTTGGTATTAGACATGATAACAATATTAATTTGAAATGTATTTTAGTTTAGTAATATAAATGCTTTACTGTTGCTTATAGGGATAACCACAATATTATTAGTTAGCATTAATACCTACGTATAATGAACATGACGCATTTTAGTGGCCAAAACAATAAGTTATGCCAAAAGTATTAAATCTGGGTGTTTAGTCTGAACGGACCAAATCGAACGGACCGCGGTCCGTTCCGACGTAGACAAAAAATGTCTACGTCCGAAAGGACCGGTGTCAAAAAAAACAAATGAATAAACTTCATCAAGTACATTCGGGTGCAAAAGTTAAAAAAATAAAATGAAATGTTACTAGGCAAGCATGAATCCAAGATGGTATCTAAATGTTATAATTGTATTCATTACTAGTAGACCGATTCTTAAAATAAATACCACCTTGAACTGGATACCCACCGTACGCCTGGGCGTACCCCTGATGGTACGGTGGGTTTTTTAAAGTTAAACGATACCACCACGTAATAGTGTTGTATTTTTTAATCCTTTATGGGCGGCATGGGCACCGGGCCGTAGGCCGGAAGGAGGCCGGTGGAGGCCCGGCACTTTGGGGACAGAAGTCAAAGAGTGTTATTTACGAAGTTTTCGCGAAGCGAGCACGCGTCATGGAGTCGTAGCAGGTTCTAAATTTGCTTATATCGCGAAAAGTCTTGCTGCTAGGGGGTCAGAAGTGGTTTTTTACTAGAGTTACAACTTTACAACACTATAGCGTGTATGTAGCGTTTAACTTTAAAACACCCACCGTACCACCAGGGGTACGGCCAGGGGTACGGTGGGTCTGCAGTGCCTTGAACTCATGCCAGCCTAGTACTTTTTCGGGTACCTAAGCTTAGTACTTTTTGGGGTACATGACCGATCCCTAAAATAAATACCACCTTGAACTCATGCCAGCCTAGTACTTTTTTGGGGTGGATCTATTTACATTTATTTGTGTTCTAAACTCAAACATATTTGAATTTTCTATTTTTCATATAGGCTGTTTAGCGGCTTTAAACCTTTGCTTCTCTTTCTTTTGCTTGGCGAAAGCAAAGCGCGGAAATAAAAGAAAATTTAAATCATAGTTTCCTAATAATTCATGACAAAAATGTTTATAGTTTTTTATTTTATTTCTCCAAAGGTGTATTAAAAAAACGACGTTTGATACACGTGGACATTTGTTATTGCAGTTCTCGGCTCTCCGCCTCGAATACAATAAAAAACTTCCTCCACTTGTATCAAAATTCTTTAAGGGGGTAAAATAGGGGATGAAAGATTGTATGAAACTCCGTAATTTTTGAAGTTTCGAAAAAGTGACAGTATACTTTTATTTCTAACTATGCATGAGCTCATCTACAATTTTTTACAATTCTAACTTCAAAAATGAAGAAATTTCATACAAACTTTCATAGGGGTGACCCCTATGAAAGTTGGTATGAAATTTCTGTTTTACTTATACGCTCATAAATAATGTTTTTTTTTAATTCGTTTGAAAACTAGCCAAGTCAGACCTTAGGCTTCAATACGTGAGCAATGAAAACAACAACAATGTATGCGACTGTACCTTTAAACTTATTATTGTTTATTCATTTGTTTTTTTTTGACACCGGTCCGTTCGGACGTAAACATTTTTTGTCTACGTCTGAACGGACCAAAATGAATTGACAGCGGTCCGTTGAGACTAAACACCCTTAATTAAATCTTACCTATTGGTTTAGCGTATTTGGTTTAGCGTTCAGTAGCGATGCGACGCAAACCGCCGCCATGCTGTCGCTGGCTGTGTACCTTCACCCACGTAACCATGACTCTGTATCGCTGTTTGCGTCGCTACCGTCATGTTGTCGTGTGCTTACGATACGTGCGAAAGCATCGCTACAATAAGTCACCGTGGACGAAGGCCCTAAAACTCGTCGCTCGGGGAATCCCCTCGAGTCGTTCGGAACTGTGGCCACCTCTGACTTGAGAAACTGTTCAGCATTCGTGTAATTATATCTCGGTACTTACTGCTCCGCACGAAGTCTCGATCTATCGATCAAAGTTCGATTCCTAGGCTGAGCAAAGTTTTATCGGGTTTTGCTATCAGACTTTTTTGTGATGGCTGTCCAGAAATTGAATGTGGATGTTGGTTACTTGCTAAGTACTATATGTTTGTCGGTCGTGACGTGTGCGGCGGGGGAACAGCGGCGCTACACTTTGCGCACATCGTACTGTTAGGATGGCGCTCCGTGGGTCCCTTTTAATTGAAACACGTAGTTCTGCTGCACTGAATTTATTTTAACTTGCACACCAAAATTACAATAGGTAGGAAAAATGTGTTAATTTAATGAATTTAGTAGGTTGACTGCACTGCGTGCATGGCGAGCAGTTTTATATAATACATGAATTCTCAAATCAGCAATTTTAAAGTAGTGTATTTGGAATTTATTTATAACAGTACGTTTATACTACACAAGTTTAAATAAAACGAAGCTCTGTTTGTAACACTTTTATTTGTTCAACACTCGTAGTCTGTAATGAGTGTTTTACTCATTACAGACTACGAGTATCTACGAATAATAATAATGTAACCCAGTTCTGGGTTAAGCCCGTTTTTGCACACAAGCCATATACTTTTGCATCTTACTTGTTTGTTTTTGTTTGGGCAATTAATAATTAAGTATAACAAGTAAATGAATTACATCAGTATAAATTTAAGTATTTATTTAACATATCAATCCATAAAATACACCATTGAAATCTAATTGTGTTAGGAGTTGACTTATACAAAATGAGCGCACAACACAATGCATACCTATAATATTCATCATCATCAATTTAATTCTAACACAATGCTGTCGTAAAGTAATAAAATTATAATAAACTAGTATCTATTACTATTTATGTAAGTAGGTAACACGTTCATTGTAGGCATACAAACTATTTTAAATTAGCTGTTTTCAAAAGCTTTAACCACGAATACAGTATGTACTATCGGGGTCTTTTCCGCCTGACCACTTTAATTTTTTTTCGCTTAAATCATGGGGAGGCGCCGAGCCACGCCCCCTTAAAGTTTTGGGCCTATTAGGAAAACATCAACTTTGGCGCGCAAAATAACAATAACTCTCGTTTGGCGTGCGTCGTCAAGGCCGATTCGGTATCTTTTCAATCATTTTTTCTACACTAAGTCAACGGGGCGGTGCTAGAGAGCGTTTTTATGTTGCGAGTGCAAGCAAAAATGAGCTTAGTGGTGGTCAGGCGGGAGTGTCGATACGCCAATATTACTGAAAATTATTATTATGAAAATAAAATTCGATGTATATACTGTACCTATGTGCAACATTTAAGGCTTAACATTAGGTATAATCATTAAAATCATCAATACTAAATATAATAAATTCCATTGAATAACTATTTCATGAAAAAATGTTACCTATGTTCTAATTACTTTTTGCTTAAATTTAACTAACTTAACACAAAACACGGTTCAATACAGATAATGGTGCCGATTCCCTTGTTCACAAGCTAAACAGAATTTAAGTTGAATGCATCTTTTTCTTTCTATTTCATTATGAAAAGGACAGAAGATAAATATTAGTTTAATCCTGTCAAATTAGTCAGCACCTGACGTAATTTGATGTAATTTTAGTAGTCAACTTTTTAATTGCGTCTAAAACTTGTATGGCGCTGATTGATTTGACAGAACATAACTAAAATTGATCTTCTGTCCTTTTCATAATGAAATAGAAAGAAAAAGATGCACTGAACTTAAATTTAGTTTAGTTTGTGAACAAGGGAATCGGCACCAATATCTTAGTTTAAAATTTGCCAGGTCATTGAAAACTAACCGTTTAGTACAAATAAATACAATCGCTGGACATAAGGTACACACACTGCCATCTAGTACCACACTAAGCAACGAGGCTTGTGTCGTGGACACCAGATAGTTAAAATATACCTAAACAATACAGAATAAGATGAGTGAGCTTCAGTTAGAGTTGGAGTGATCTTCTTCTCCCGCACCTCTTGCTGTGGCACTCTTAGCCGTTAGTACGATCGGTGGTGTGTCTGCTTGACCGGCACTGAGATAACCATTTCCTGTGTACGTTGCACGACGTTTACTAATCCCTATTTTCCTACCCCAATCTCCGTCTGTTACTTTAGGGCTCATAGTCAAGGTTTAGAACTACATAAAAAATAAATTGTTTAAAAAAATTTACTTATTTCCTTAAAAAACATGATAAGCTGAATAGTTTTTGGGGAAAAATATAATGACCACCATATCAATTGATTAGTAAATTGAGCACCAAATTCTAATGAGGTGGTTGATGACAAACTAGTTTTGCCTAGGCCGACTTGGGGCACCCCGACACGATTTTTTTTATAAACCATTCAGAAGTAGGAGCCCCGCGGACGGGGCTCCGTCGACCGGGTCTCCCTCAACTCAGATACAAGAGCATAAAGTTCAATTTCTGGTGGTCAAAAATAAATGTTTGGTTCTATATCACGATAAAATGGGGATTAGTTTTAGTGATCATTTACTAATTTTGGCAATCAAAAGTGATTTTTTTGCCGTTACATATAGCTAAATCTGGTTGTTCGTTAATTGTATGCCATAGTTTCACAAATGCACATTCAAAGTCATCTTAATATTCTAAAGTGGAAGCGCTAACGGGGCAATGCAAAAGTGGAAAAACAACTCATAGACATTTCAAAATACACTGAAGATGTAGACCGAGGTATAAAGGTAACCTTACTCCTTTTTTCAAGTTATTTGTCACTTTGGTCACTGCCTGTGAAACCTCACTAACCTACGAAGCAATTGATCAACTAGGGGCCGACTTTTCAAACATCTGATAACTTTTACTTAGAGAATAAACACGGTAGAAGAACATTTTCACACGAACTGACAGACTGTCAAACCGCCATTTGCTGTGTTCAAATAAAACTTAACAGATGATTGGAAAACCAGCTCCTAATCTAATTAATTTCTTCGTAGATATGCTCAGCAGCAAAAATTTCTGCTTGGCATTGTTCTCTAAACAACAAATTGACGTAGAAAGGATTGTGCGGCTGAAACAGAAGAGAATAGGCAATTGTTAATGATTACTGTGCAATGTGTAGCAGAGCAGTGGAAATGTTATCTATTGTAGCATTGTGTAAATTACGAAGATACCATACAAGTGTATTACAATCTAGAAAGGTTATTGTGCTGAATGCAAGGTAATAGTTTGAGCGTCGCTGTGCCTTACACCGCGTATTCAATGATCATCCCAGTCGGTACGCACCGTGCGCAGCGGGTAACGTGTGCGGGCTGGCTGCAGGCACCGCCCGTCCACGTGTGCGCACTGCGCTGTGGCGCTCTGGTGGACACGCGACTGCGCAGTACCAACTCGTAGTCACTCATACAAACTATTTTACGCGGCACAGTCGGGTTCCGGGCCAGCGTTGTGGGCGGTACCTTCACAGTTAGGATCCAGCGATTGGATTTTGGCACCGTGTTCGACAATTTACCCGCTACACTGTAGCGGACTATCAAAGATTTAGAGAAAAAAGAGTACCTCAGTAAAAGTTAATTCAAACACTTACTATATACGTCTGAGGCGGTTCTTCTGGGGTCGATCTCACACAACGAAGTAATGTTGCTTTCTTCATGTATAGTATGACTACACAGCCACCAATAGCAGCGACACCCATAACTACCGCTAATCCTATGAATAGTCCACCAGTTGCTGATGACTTTTCATTCGTTTTATTATTCGGTACGGGTGACTCCGTTGGACCTACAAATAAAAAAGACTTTGAAAACTGCACTATATTTACGTATCTTATATTCTTCATGCTTATTTCAGAATCAGAAAAAAAATCTAGACGGGCAAGAAAGATGCGAAAATCCAGTGATCGAAACTTAGTTTGTATAATAGCAAGTTAGTTAGTTCTTAAAATATTTTTGTCCGTCCTAAAGGCCTGATGCGCAGACAAGGTACGTTTGTCTGGGTAATAACAATGCTTACAACTACATGGAATAGCAGTCACGAGTGGCCAATAGAACCGCGTACCACAAGTCACCTGAGTAACCGAGGCCACCAATGAACCGGCCCGCTCAACAGTATGAGGATCACACTGCGGATCTCAGTCTGCATTGAGACAATGATCGTGCTCCGTGTGCGCTGAGTCCGTGGCAAGTCCGTGGCGGACCTTTTATCTACATTTCTGTAATGTTGGTCCTCTGCGCTCATAAGTCCCCGGTCTGCGCAGGCTTTAGGCCACTTACTTTAGGTTACTTCTATACTAATGTTTTATAGAGGTAAAGTATGTTTGTATGTAGGGAGCTTTCTTCGGAACTAATGATTCAATTCTAAAAACTATTTTACTGACAGAAAGCTAGATTATTAGTGGGAGCTATAGACCATAAATTATATTTATATCATGCATATTACATGAGAATTTTAGATAGATCAGTTAGAGATAGCACCTTCTGTGACCTGTTACTAAGTTATTGAACATGGCCGTTAGTGAATTGTTTTCCGTCATAGACCGTTAAACCAAACTATCGAATGTAAATAAAATAATAAAATGAGTGTGGCTTACCGAAATACTATGAGCGAATGTCGAACGGCCCGCGGTCAATTCATTTTGGGCCGTTCAGACTAAATACCCATTACAATATCATAGGAGTAAAACTAAGATTCGTCATCGAATGACAGGGTAACAGACAGCTGATACAGCGTGACATAGAAGGGTGGGTGTGGTACAGGCCATCAGAATAAAAACTAACATTGCATTCGATAGTTCGTAGGTTTTGAAATCTTTTAATTCAGCTGATTGGTTCCATGAAGAAAGCTGTTCACTTTGATAGTCTATGCACACACATTGTTGATAGTGACATATTGTGAGCTGCGGTGAGAGATATTTCTCATGTATACTTATGTATGTCTTTGTTTGTGTTTGAGTCGCTCCATGTAAAATACAGGTATTCAGCTGCATCCGGTAAAATCCGCTAAGACTGGAAGCCGACCTCAACATAGTTGGGAAAAGGCTAGGCAGATGATGATGTCTTCGCTCAACGACACTACTTTCCGTCTCGCTGCTTCTCTACGCCTAGGAGCCTCACATGTTGTTTTCCTAATCGCTGTCTCTGTGTGTGGTGAAGTTGTGAATGGCCTCGGACACCACGCTCTTGCACCATCTCAACTTCTTAGTTCATCGTGCTGTGCGCTGTCGCTGTGGCTGCGGAGAACCTCAAGCAGCGTAAATATAGTAACCTTATAGGTAGCTATATTTTCGAACAGTTTGGGATTGAAACTAGGATCGTGGGGCCCGAGTGTTCGCAGTCTTTTCAAGGAAATTTCAAAACGTTGAGTTGACACTTCCCGTGACCTAAGGGCTGGCTTTTACGTTAACGGGCGTTGCTATATAACGTGGCAACACCGCCAATTTCTTGGGAACATTACCAGTTGACAGCGTTGAGGAGTGTTTGGAAGCCATTTTTCAGTATATTGTAATGTTAGTCTGTTACCTACTATAGGTAATTTTAGTTTATAATAGTACGGTCAAACAAACTATTTGGTTTAAATTTTACAATATAATTTGTGGGATAAACTGTGAACCAATTAGCTTGTTCTACCGTACATAAATCGCAGCAGCTTTAGCCTCAAGTTAAAGTTACCTGTTAGGTTGGTGGATGTCGATTCTTGCGTCTGGTAGATAAGAAAAGTCTTATTTCTAACAAAACGTGTTATGGCTATTTCATGCCAATATATTTCGGTAGAAAAGTAGAGAACACAACACAATATAGTGCCATTATCCGCCATCGTGAAAATTTTATTTTTCATAATTGTTGTGTTACGTGTCGTTATCTTATTGTCCGTTGTATTTATAAAACCAACATGTATTTCTGCAAAAAAATAATAAAAGTCGTTTATCTGAGTAAGATCTGAGTATTATATTATATTTAGAACATAAAAGGTTTCTCTTAGTTAAGAAGTATAATAATATTTTGCTAGTTCTGTTATGTAGAAAAAAAAAATCTACCTATTGGTCTTGCACCTAAAGTCGAGTTTTCCAAAAATGTCACACTAGGGGGTCTAGATAGGACCCCTAGAGCCCAAATCAACCGCCGATTAAAAAGTTTATATACAGGGTGTTTGGCTTATGGACCGACACAATTTTTCCAGAAACTTGGAAGGTCATTAGCTAGGTTCTACCCATACACCCTGTTCGACACCCTTCCAGGGCAAGATCTGGGGGTTGAATGTCCGCGATCCGCGGAGCCAAATAACAATAATCTCGCTTTACTGTACTTACCCAGCGCTGGTGATGAGTTCCTGTATGGGTTCCCATCGGTACTGTGTATGTATGTATATGTGTCTTGTGTATGGTGTTTGTGTACTGAGTGAAAAGTTTGGTGGTCAGATACGACTTTGGGTTTCCAAGGGACGCTGGTCCGTCAGCGCGCAATAACGCGAATGCCCACCACAAACGTCCGAGATGATCACAAAACGGCTTCGGGCCTCATAAATCGTTCACACTTTTCATCAATGTCGTTATGACATGCAATTCCACGCGCGGCTAACTCACTTAACCTAAAAACAGCGTTTTTGTCCAAAAGCACTAAGTATCGCGGGTAAATACCTCAAGGGGGGATATTAGGCTCGGCAAACTCTAATTACAACCAATAATTCGGAAACCAATTCAAACGAAGAAGAATCGAAGATTCAAACGATATACAATTTTCTTTCAACGAAATACAATGTCCACGTTCCGTGCAAATCAAGTTTTTCTTAACCACACTCAATTGACATGTCAGCGACAGCTGCCCCAATACGTCAAATAAAAATGCGATCAGAAACTAGTGTTCACTAAACATCTACCCCCCCCCCCGGACGGGCCTACCCGTCCCCTAATCAATTGGCAGTCTTGACAAGGTTGCGACCGCTCTCTTCATGACCGATCTGTCCACCAAAACCTCAGCAAAACGAGGGACCCCGTCGGTGCCAGCCACCAAATTGAGAATGCACCCCCTGCGCCAATACAAAGGCTAAAGGTTGGCATCCTTAATCAGGACGAGGTCCCCGATCTTGGGCGGATGCGTTTTGTCTGTCCACTTGGCGTGCTGCTGGAGAATGTGCAGATATTCTAAGCTCCAACGCTGCCAAAAGCTCTGAGCGAGCTGTTGCACCAACTGAAACCGCGAGAGCCGATTTTGGCTCACATCGACAAGGGGGTACTCCAGCAGGGCGACAAACGGCTGTGCAATCAAAAAATGGCCCGGGGTAAGAGCCTCCAAGTCGTTCGGGTCCGAAGAAAGCGGGCACAATGGACGCGAATTTAGTACGGCTTTAATGCGGCAAAATACCGTAGCTAGTTCTTCAAAGGTGAGAACGATGTCTCCAAACAATCTCCGCCAGTGTCCCTTTGCTGCTTTCACCGCGGCCTCAAAAATACCCCCCCCATGGGGGCAGGCTGGCGGGTCAAACAACCACGTGATCCCTCGGCGGGCCAACTTGTTACCAATGTCAACCTGGCTCTCATTCAGGAAGGCGTATACCTCCTTCAAATAGTTACTCGTACCCTTGTAGTTGGTACCACAATCAGACCTGATCAAATAAGGTAGCCCACGGCGAGACACAAATCTATCCAAGGTCGCGACAAACGCCTCTGTCAAGAGGGAGGTTACCAATTCTAAATGCACTGCCTTAGTTGACAGACAGACAAATACACACAAATAAGCCTTGACAATTTTACTATTACGAAGGGTACGTCTTCACCGAAAAGGGACCAGCAAAGTCCGTTCCGACGCCAGTAAAGGCCCTCGCCTCATTGACACGATCAGCCGGCAAGTCTCCCATTAGGGGCTGCATAGTGGAGGCCTTAGTCCGATAGCACGGCATGCAACGGAAGACGATGCTACAAATAGTACGACGAGCCGACAAGAACCAAAACTCTCGCTGCAGAATGGCCAACAGCGCATTGCAACGTGCATGCGAGTTCTTAATGTGACGATCAGTCACCACCGAGGGGATGACGGGCCCCATAAGGAAGGCTAGAGTGCCTCAACCGTCCTCCAACACGCAAAAGACCCGTCTTATCTAAAAAGGGATTCAACTTACTAACAGCTCCCGACAACTTAATCCTACCAGACTTCAAGGTCTCGATCTCCTTTTCAAAGTGTGCAGCCTGCACAGAGCGGACCTAAAGGAGGAGTGACTCCTGTCGCTCTTGAGGCGAGAGGACCGGTGACAGGCACTTGCCCCCTGGATTCTTAGAGTTGTGACCAAAACGCCTGATCCACGAGGTAATGTTCAACAATTTGTCGAGGGAGCTGTATCGCTTCAACAAAAAATCAGGATCAAACGGAGGGACCTTCGTCTCAACAGCGAGCACCTTAAGCCCGGGCAAAGGATCCGACATCGAGACTGGCGTTCAAGGCCAGTCATCTTCGGGGCGAGTCAGCCAGTTTGGTCCCCACCAGAGGGGGTGGGCAATCAAGCGGGGGGCCATGCACCCACGTAAGGCTACGTCGCCCGGGTTCACGTCTCCAGGCACGTGTCTCCAAATCAAAGGTGTTTCAGAATTTTGTATCTGTGACACTCTGTTCGCAACAAATACCTCCGAAGAGTGGACGGACGTTTTCAACCAACACAAAACAATTTGACTGTCCGTCCAAGCGTAAGAAGCCCGAATATCCACAGTTCCACCCAATGTGTGAGCAACTTAGGGATGGTCAAAGCCGTCCGGAGGGGGGCCACCTTGCTCTTGGCCATGACCAGTGACAACTTCACCTGGCCTGTCGCGCTGACGGTGCGCAGATAAACAACGGCTGCATAACCGTGCGAAGACGCGTCACAAAACTCATGAAGGGTAGCAGTATAGCTCCCAGGGGGGAGGATAGCGCGTGGTAGCGCGACCTCGTTAACCGCAGGAAGTGTGGATACAAATTGGAGCCAATCTTCCAACAGGGTTTCCCGAAGTGGCTCATCCCAACCAAGTTCAGCGGTCCAAAGGCACTGAAGAAAGCATTTCGCCCAAAACAATACCAGGCATATCCAACCATTTGGGTCAAAGGTCCTCGCGACAGTAGACAACACCAGTCGTTTAGTCCAAGTGTGAGGTCGACATCGTATGTAAAGGTGTCTTGGACTGGTCGGTACTGAACGCCGAGGACGGCCATCATAGCGGGGTTGTCGACGTTTTCAAACAAATGAGGATCCTGCCTATGATCCTCCAGCACACCTTCCAATAGCGCTGGCGAGTTGGACACCCATTTACGCAACTCATAGCCAGCGGAAGCCAGAATCTGAACCAACTCGTCACGTAACAGGATAGCTTCCTCAACTGTGGGAGCTCCAGTGCAGACGTCATCGACGTATAGGTCCGTTTTCAAGATGGCGGATGCCCGAGGGAACTTCAAACGCTCTCGGTCCGCGAGCTGCCAAAGCGAACGAATAGCAACAAAGGGGCTCGATCGAAGGCCGTACGTATTCGTGTTGAGCTCGTATACAATCATGGGGTCCTGGGGGTTCTCTCGCCACAGGATCAACTGATAACGTCTGTCATCCCGGTGAATAACCATTTGCCGGAACATCATTTTGATGTCAGCCACAAAGACTACTTGATGACGACGAAAAGACGTGATAACGTCACAAAGATCCCTCAACAATTTGGGGCCGGAATGCAGGCAATCATTCAAAGAGACACCAGAAGATGTCCGCGCAGACCCATCAAACACGGTGCGCAGTTTACCGGTGGATGGTTTGAGGACCGCGTGATGCGGAAGGAAGAAGTGCTCGAGCTCGGCTGAGCGCCAATCCAAATTTGACACCGACATGTGTCCCAAGTCTGCGTACTCACGCATGAAATCCACATATTTCTGCCACAGCACCAGATCCTTGCTCATGCGGCGCTCCATCGCTAACAACCTCTTCTCGGCCGTGAGTCTGGATTGGCCAAGAGGTGGTCGCACCGCAACAAAGGGCAGCCGTGTCACAAGCCAAACGGAACAGAGTCGACCCGTGTTGTTCTGATAGAACAACTCGCACTCCTCGTGCTCCAGGTTCAAGCGGGCCACCTGAGGGGGCTCCTCAACCTCCCAAAACCTCTGGATGGCGTCGGAGAGAGCAGTGCCGGACAACAACGCAACATCAGGCTCAGGTGGAGAGGCAACCTTCAAGGCGAGGCCCATCACCGCAAAGCCAAAGATGGTCGAGACAGCCACCAAATCTTGCTCGTAGCGCCGCGGGGTCTCCGGCTGCAAGACCTTTATATTATCCAACATTATTCTCCCTAGCACATCGGAACCCAACAACAAATGCACCGTACAAGGGGAATCAAACCGGGGGTCAGCCGAATCCAGGTCTGACGTCAACCGTAAAACATCTAATGGCAGCTGACCTTGAGGATGGTTACCCAAAATATTCGGCAGAACGAGGGCCGGAGTACCAATTTTGGGGTACAAACCACTCACAGGGGTAATCTCAAACCAAGTCTTTCCCTCAACAGTGATGACAGCCGTTTCGCCCACACCTTGAATCTTGCCTGAAAAGTCCTTCACATTCAGGCAAACCTGTACCGCTAACCAGGACAACAAAAGGCAACCCTGGGCTCCCGTATCCAAAATGGCTCGGACCACAACAGGTCCTGCCAACTCATCTGTGACCCAGGGGTCCCCAGACCTTGACCTTGACCGATGCCGTTGGCAACAAAACCGTCTCGACCGGGGGGGCTCTTTTAGCGGGGCAGGCGCCGATTTCCTAACAAATCCTAGGCGGCGTCCGATTGCCGCATCCAGGCTCTCGTCTTTCACGACGAGGGTAAAACTCAAACGCCTCGTCCGCGCGGTGTCCCGAGCCGCTCGCCATAGCTGGAGTGGCATATCCCACCGAATGTCTGAATGGCGGAGGGCGCGACTCCAACCGAGGGCGTTCCGCTAACGGGAGGCGAAAGATAGCGGTGCTGGTCTGGCCATTGTTGCCTAGCAGCAGCCGCGCAATTTCCCTCACGAGGGGAGACCAAAGGGAGCTCGGGCGACTCCCGTTCAACGTGCGCGGGGGGTGGAGTACAGCCATCAAAATTACAGGCCTCTAACTGGTTCCGGTTCCTCCGGTGCTCGTCTCCCTGATACCCCCACTGCGCGAACCCTCATCAGGCGTTGCTTTGGCCGAGCGGTTCGCGTTGGCGCACAAAACCTCGAGATGAGCCCCTTTACAAATTCTACACGGGCGGAGTTTGGGGCAGTCCCAATGGAAGTGAGCCCCCAAGCACGATAGTATAAGATCCCTTTAAGAACGACCTTCACCAAGCTGGTTATTGGATGAAAAGTGTTTTATTTCAAATTAAATATGTCAAAAAATATATTGCAAACGGGTTGTCTAAAAAATTTCAGTCCAGAATATATATATTTTTTTTTTTTTCAACATTTCACTGGTTTGGCTAATATACGAATTCCATACCAATCGAAAGTATGAACCTGTAAAATATGCAAACGTTAGGTTAACCTAACATTTGTACATTCTATAGGCTGCATAACTTTTGCTTATTCTATAGCCTATAGAATATGCAAACGTTAGGTTAACCGGTCAACCTAACGTTTGTATATATTCTATAGGCTTCATACTTTCAATTGGTATGGAATTTGTCTATTAAGCAAACCAGAGAAAAGTTAAAAAATATATTTAAAAAATAAATTGATAATTAATCATATTCTGGACTGAAATTTTTTAGACAACCCATTTGCAATATATTTATTGACATATTTAATTTGAAATAAAACACTTTTCATCCAATAACCAGCTCGGTGAAGGTCGTTCTTCAAGGGATCTTAGACTACGAGAAGCACAGGCGGCGTGCGTTGGCAATTCGGCGGCGGGCACTTACGTACAATTCCAAAAAGGCCGTGCAACTTGCCATGCCATGCCCCGTGGCCTTGCAAAAGTCGCAATCAGGACGAGTCCGGGTGCCAGCAAAACGGGGGACGGGGCGACTATCAACAGGCCCCTTGGCCCTAGTCCGTCCCTGGTCTCTTGGCCGGGAAGGCGATTGGCGTGGCCCCGTGGCGGCACGTGTGTTATCTAGGAATCGGCACTTGTCAGCAAAAATTTTACGAGGTCATCAAAGGAGGGAAGATGGGTGGCACTATCCCCACCATACTTTTGCTCAAAAAGCGAGACCTCATATCCGCAGGGAGCAATTGCAGCACTATGTGCACCAACAGGTAAGACCAGTGGTCCACCGGCAACTGCAATTGTCTCAAGGCGTTGGTCGCTGTGACCAACCGGTTCAGCAAGTACGTACGCTATGCTGACACTAGTGATGGCCGGTAACCCCAAAATCTGGTCGATGTGAACATCAGCCAAACAGCGTTTGTTCTGGTACCGCCGGGAGAGTAGCTCCAGAGCGGTAGGGTAGGCTGAGTCAGTCAGCGGCAAGTGCTGCACCAAGGCTCTGGCCTCACCTTCCAAGACCGACAACAAATAGGCCAAATTTTGGGCGGGTCTGAGGTCAGAGCGGGCATCAACCGAACTTTCAACTTGGCCTGGACAGGCGCCCGGAAATTTCCCGAGCTCGCTGGCTGATGACATCCCCCAGGTTCAAAATCTGGTCGTAGTCACCAACAACCTTATCGCGGGCTGCCTGGTCCAGCTCCTCCAGGTCCACGTCGACGATGAACTCGTTAAAGCGCGTGAACAAAGCGTCAACAGCACTGAGTCTCACGTTCAACTGCTCGGACCAAGCAAGCGTGGCCTCCTTGAGATCCGAGCGCTCAGTGGTTGCTGCCGCCGATGTGAACCATCTTAGTTGTGAGATCAATCCAGCAGCTGCCTCCCTTACGGCCTTCATTGGGGCCATCGCGACAACCAAATCAAGATAACAACAATGGATTCACCAAACAAACAGCAAAACAATGAACTGTGGTAACAAATATTCAAGATTATTACAGGTGAGAAAAAAAACCTAATTTGTATTTTGGGGGGCAAGGGGAGACTGGAACTAACATCTTATCCAGCCCAACCGTCAACCCCCCCTGCACGCGCCGGATGGCGGCAATGTCCAAACGGATATTGTGGTGCTCCCTGCTAGACAACGAACGGGGTCCTGGCGACCGAGCAATGGCGGTATAACCATACACCCAGCGGGGTAACTGGCTGGACGAGGCTGAAGCGAGCCTAGAAGACTAAATACCTTCTAAAATGTCTCGAGCGCAGTGGGAGCAACAAGTATGGAAGCAAATTTGAAAGAGAATCTACCCCAGGAGGGTACCGCTAATCACGGAGAATCCCTCTCTGGGCTGAGCACAGCCGAGTGTAACTCGACTGTACTGAGCCCAGGCCGCCCCTCGTATTCTGCCCCCCCCCCCAACTTGCTAAATACAGGAAACGCAAAATCATCATCTGCCGCAACACCAGCATCGTCCACACAAAAAAAGCTGGTCCAGCAGGCTTTTCACCCTGGCCTCTTTATCAACAGACAGAGGTCCAACTCATTAGGAAGTTTCCCCAATCAACAAATAGAACCAGGAAACATCAAAGAACCAACAGAACCTTGTCCACCCCCATGGCAACGAATCCCTGCCATGCGAGGTGCCAAAAGAAAAAAGACCTCACAGACACCTTCACCTCCTCACAAAATTGAAACCAGCAATAGATACAGTGATTTACCTATAGACCTAACCGAACAAGAACCTACACAAAAGAAACCGAGTAAACCGCTTCCTATCATACTTTATGGAATCGATGACGTCAATAAATTAATAGAGCTCCTACTAACAGCAACTGAAAGAGACACATTTACGTACAAAATTGTCCAATCAACTTCGTCAAAAAAATCAAAAACCAGTCGGGAAGAAAGTGTTTATCACAGTTACGAGCTCGAGACTCTTGAAGTGGTGGAATCGTTGCGAAGGTTTCGTATAAGTGTGTTTGTAAATATATTCGTGTAATTACGGACTGTACTGCAGTACTACACGATATAATGACTATACGTGGTCTTATTCCGCACATTGCTCGCTGGCGGCTTTTAATTCAAAACTATGATATTACTATTGACTACAGACTAGCAGGGCTATTACGTATATCTGTTGACAGCTTGACATGAACTGTCAAAAAGTTAGTTTCGTATTATGAATGACCAGTCGCGATCAAATATCGCGATCATTGGTTGTCATCGTGGCTGATAGTCACCGTAACTCATTTTGACCGACGCTTTCGTATCGATACTTATATTTTTTTGATTATGTAATCATAGTGGACAACAAATTGATGACAACTGAGTTTGAAGGAAAGACGTTATACCGTACCCGGGCTGTTAGTCACCGTAAAGTGACATCTACTCAGTGCGATACGTAGTACCAATATTATGACATTCTTGGTTGTCATCAAAGTTCTGTGTACAACCGAAGCTTGATAGTCACTGGATATCAGAAAGATACGTGATAGGCCTACAGGTTAGCGTATGAAGCATATCCGATAGATGCCGGTAATGTCGTTTAGAAGTAAACGATTGGTTTAGTACGTACAGTGCCATGTCAAGATGAAAAGTCGAAGCGTATTTTTGATTGACTGCAAATTGGGTATACAGATAGTGATATAGTGAAATAGTGAATAATTATGTAATCGTTGATGGTTGAGGTACCAGTCAGTACATGTTAGTTTTGACAGATGCTTTCTCGAAATTCGTTGTTTCTGTGCCTACGTGTACTTAGACGGGTTATTGTACATTCGCCACAAAGTTAATTCGTCACATTTTTGTAAACTCCATACATTGAAAGTGTATTTGTCATATGATCACAGTTAACGCATAATATGTAACGCTCCAGTATTGTTTATGATGCTCTGTAGTAACGCCACGCCATGTCACGCCATGCCACACCATGCCACGCCATGCCACACGGTACAGCCCATGCCAAGCTGAGTCAGCTAATGACAGTTAATAGCGGGCAACCGCGCATTTTGGCACTTTGCAAACATTCAGCTGTGGAATATAAAAAGACTAAACTCTGCACAAGTGTTTAAAATTGCATTACTTTATAATAAACTAGCGGACGTCCCGCGGTTTCACCCGCGTAGTTCCCGTTCCAGTGGAAGTACGGGGATAAAATATAGCCTATGTTACTCGTGGATAATGTAGCTTTCAAATGGTGAAAGAATTTTTTAAATCGGTCCATTAGTTTTTGAGCCTATTCATTACAACCAAACAAACAACCAAACAAACAAAGATTTCCTCTTTATAATATTATATATAAGTATAGACTAGCAGACGTCACGAGGTTTCACCCGCGTAGTTCCCGTTTTCGTGAGATTATAGGGATAAATATAGCCTGTGTTACTCGCTGATAATGTAGCTATCCATTGCTGAAAGAATTTATCAAATCGGTCCAGAAGTTTTTAAGTGATTATTAAGGGGTTATTCGTTACATGCAAAGACATAAAAATACAAATCTTTCCTCTTTATAATATTAGTATAGAAGTATAGAAAATTATTGAGATTATTCGTGAAGAAAGCATATTATTGCCTACCCGTTTCACATACCTACTTATTTAGTTTATTTGGTTTTCCAGATCACGTAGTTTCCGATCATGTTAAGGCCTTTACGAGTAGAAATTTTAAGAAGCTAGTAATGGAAAAGCAGTTTAAACACACGTTAACAGCTATTGCGTGTCTTAGGTCTAACTGGCAGGTAGAATGAGCCTCTCATAATTGGGACAATAGTTTACCAAATGCAATAATATGGGGTAATAGTAATACTGTTAATCATACAATAGGGTATAAGCCATACGATTTAATGTTTGCTCGTGGTAGGTCAGTACCTACGTGATGTCTCCATCTCGGATCGGGTTTCTGAGCCAGTGCAATCTAGAAGCGATAGGGCTACTAATCGGATTAGAATAGCTAGCAAGAAAATGAAACGTAGGTTACTTTGCTATAAGGCGTAAATTTATGTAGTTCGATTTACAAAAAGGTGACTACAAGTACCTACGTACTTTGGCGCCAGGGGCCGACTACTACTTAGCGGCAATAAGGTTAATTGTAAGTTAGACGATCTGTAGCCCATTATGTGATATACATACAAACTAATAAGCATAAAAGGTCTTGGAGGAATATTAGAAGTTTACAGACCTAATAGTATCTGCTGATTCCTTACGACCATATCATATATCCGATAGCGCCCCAGTCGTGTGGAACAATTTGAAACCGAAGATCTCGTAGATCTTCTTGAAAGCTAGATCAAAGTTCATTTCCCCATCATTTAACTGTTTCTTTAGAGCTGACTTGTAAGCATAGTTTTGTTGTTTCCATTGCGGGAGCAATCATTGTTTCAGGACGGCCGAATGTTACAACATTGCCTCAGCTGATGACAGCGCGCCACTCTAGCCAGCCAATCACAGCCAGCCAATGACTGCCAAGCCACCGCCATAGCTGCCGGAAGCCTCCGGTGGGGGGAACGCCATATAACGCCATGCAAGCTCATTTTCGCTCTCTTGTCGCTGCGATTATACGATTAAGCTGAAACTCTGTTCAAATTGTACTGAAGTAATTAAATTCATTGTTATTATACAATCTGTCTTTCGGATTATTGCCCATCTGTTTCACACATGTATATTTTAACAAAGTGAACACCAATGATGTTTAGATTGCTAGCCTGTCAGTCCCAAGGGGCCACAATATATGTCAACAATTAACTTAGTTGAATAAGTTCCAACTTGAGCCCGGCTGACACAGCAACAAATCGGGTTAAACTTAAATACTTTCAATTGACCAGCACTAAGTAAATTGATTTTATAATATGAAACCACGCTCTGCTACCAAATGTTCGACACCCTTCCAGGGCAAGATCTGGGGGTCGAATGTCCGCGATCCGCGGAGCCAATTAACAATAATCTCGCCTTACTGTATGTGGAATAGAGGAATGGACTGTATGAAATTTACGTTACTGTAGTGGTAAGAGAGGTTGTTCTGTATGAACTGAGTTCTTCTCGTTCGCCCAGTCAAGGAACAATCAACCAAGAAAAATTCTAGTACGACTCACCTTTTCTTAGCTGCGGCCGCTTCTGGATGTTTTCTGATGATCAGAGTCTGGCACGTTGTACAAGACACGGCAGTGTACAAATTGTCCTTAAAACACAATTTTCACTTATGGAGCTTATAGAGTCAGGGTTTATTTCACTAGGCTCGAGCTTATGTGGGCAGAAGACGGGTTTCGTGCTATGAAAACACACTGGATGCGATACACTATTTTATTTCACATTGCACGGTTCGGCATGGTAGTTTCCATGGAGAAAAACCGACAAGAAACTCCATGGTTACTCTTTTCAAACAGATACATTGAGTCTAACAAATTACTTGACATTACACTTTGACACCTTAACACTGGGCACAATGATTCGGGTACAGTTTCAAGACTTCTTAGTAATTGTCAATTGTCTTCGACGTTCAGCACCAGAATCCCCTACCTGCCCGCTCGGGCAACAGCCCCTGACCAAGAATACCACAATTGGAGGGAAAATCCAGCGCCCTGATTGGCTCACGACTTCACGCCACGTCAGTCTCGTGATCCAATCAGAGAACCGCTTCATTCTCGCGCCAAACATTTTACAAATCAAATGATAGAAATATTGCCATTCTTACGGAATCAATGTTACCAGTTTACATAATAAAATATAAAGCATTTAATATTTTACATTTTAAACAAAATTCTTTCTGAAAACATAGGAAATTGACTAGTAAAATCTGGAAACCTAACAAGCTAAAATCTTAGATGCTGTTTGAACGAGTCCAAAAAACCAACAGGCCGTCTAGTTCCTTTTCACTATGCGTTCTACGCAGAGGGCGCGCAGACCGCCTTGCTGCAGTGACATGTAGCACGGTGCAGCCAATAGCGTGCCGGTATGGCGAGCGCACAAAAAACCGGCCAAGTGCGAGTCGGACTCGCGCACGAAGGGTACCGTACCATTATCTATACATTAGACAAAACGGCAAAAAATCACGTTTGTTGTATGGGAGCCCCCCTTAAATATTAATTTTATTCTGTTTTTAGTATTTGTTGTTATAGCGGCAACAGAAATACATCATCTGTGAAAATTTCAACTGTCTAGCTGTCACGGTTCATGAGATACAGTGGTGGTGCGGCTTGTAAGTAGCCGACGCCAGGCGGGGAACTCAATTGTAATTGTAGGATAAGGTTTAATACCAAGTAATTATATAGATTCCTAAGAAACCCACCCTGTGAACTGCAGAATAAGAAAATGGTTTCTACGTCAGCACCGAAAAACTATTGGCCCACTAACCTTCGGGACGCCTCACCAGCAACATTTCAGCAGCTCATATCACGTGAAGCGCTTTCACGTAACACTGGGTATCTGACACGAGTTTCTTGAAGCTTTAGCTGTCCATCACGGTGAAAAAACGCACTTTTTCATCAAAATTACACGAAAAAGCATCACCGTGGTTTTCAGAAAAAGGTAGGAATGTCTCATTGGTCGGCGCGCGGTGAGCGGCCGTCGAAACTATGGCGCTAGTGTCGCCAGGTTCAGCGAATCCCAGCGCGAAGTCTTTTTGGCGCGTAAACCAAATAGCTTCAGATACTAACTAGAAACCATTTGAAAATGAATTAATTATACTTAAAGAAATTACCATATACTTAGGTTGAACAGAAATAAATATTAAAACAAAAAAATCAATTTGGGTCACTCAAGGTGCCCAACCATACAGCCTGGTGACAGACAGACGGACAGACGGACAGACGGACAGACAGCGAAGTCTTAGTAATAGGGTTCCGTTTTTACCCTTTGGGTACGGAACCCTAAAAATTGAATTGTCCAATCATGGGCTATATACAGAACACTGTACTTACCCAGCGCTGGTGATGAGTTCCTGTATGGGTTCCCATTGGTTCTGTGTATGTATGTATATGTGTCTTGTGTATGGTGTTTGTGTCCTGAGTGAAAAGTTTGGTGGTCAGATTCGACTTTGGGTTCCCAAGGGACGCTGGTCCGTCAGCGCGCAATAACGCGAATGCCCACCACAAACATCCGAGATGATCACAAAACGGCTCCGGGCCTGGTAAATCGTTCACACTTTTCATCAATGTCGTTATGACATGCAATTCCACGCGCGGCTAACTCTAATTACAACCAATAATTCGGAAACCAATTAAGATTCAAACGATATGCAATTTTCTTTCAACGAAATACAATCTCCACGTTCCGTGCAAATCAAGTTTTTCTTAACCTCACTCAATTGACATGACAGTGACAGCTGCCCCAATACGTCAAATAAAAAATGCAATCAGAAACTAGTGTGGCACTAAACACACCCTATGTCCTAAATGTCATGGTTGGTTACATATGTTTTTTTTTTTTCAGATGGAAAAAATCTCCAAATATATAAAACTCGCAGTGAAAGTGAATGTGAACAACAAAAAATACTGAACTAAAGACAACAACAACAAAGTGACATTTTATAAAAAAAAACGGACTGCCTGGAAATAATATAACTGTGTTTCAGCGATACAATCGGCAGAAGTGCGAAATAGCTCAAAAATTGGATAAACAGTGTAGTGCAAAATAAAATAAAAAACAATTCCAATAACCTCAAAACACGAATCATACTCAAATCACAGTCATCTCTTTTTTTCTCACTGGTATCAATGCCACCTCGCGGAAGCTGTCAACAACTTTAGACACAAAATCAATGGTCAATTAACGCCATCTAGCAGCCTTTCATAAAACTAGCTAAATGTGAAACTAACAGCACAGAATAGATAATAGTACTAGCGTACAGAAGTTGCACTCCTTTGATCTTGAAGAAAGCCGACATTATAAATACCTAAACTGGGCCCACTCGATCTAAAATGTGCCTTGACGCCACGCGTTAGCGTATTTATTCGGCGTCTCACTGCTTAATGGTCAGTCGGTAGGGTTGCCTCAAGTATTCAAAATAAAATACTACCAACATTTTTGTATTTTAATGTATTTTTATTTAAATGTTAATTATTTTTTTTATAATTACAATTGTTTCCCTCTATTATAATGTCTCATATATATCTTGCTTTCTCTAAAATTACGATTACTTATTAAATTTAATAGCAGCATAAATGCGAAATCTAACAAATAGGTAATTTCAAAATAAACTCTGATGGGAAGCATAGACATGGAGCAGTGAAATTTATATAAAAAAGACAATTCTTTTCTACATTTATTAACAGCAACAGTTTATCCGGCTTGTCATTTTCACTAGTAATGATTAATGATCAATAAATCAGTCAGTTAACAAAACGAAGTACGAGTAGGTAGGTACGCGTCGCAAGGTCAAAAGAGCGCGAAAAATTAACGCGGCATACCTACGCAGTTACGTACGGCTGGAGCGCGACAGCCCTAGAGAGAGCTTGCATATTCAATATGCGCGAAGCGGTAGGTAATTATCTCATGCCTACACACGGAGTGCAATAGCTCAGCTAACAGTGAACGTGTAGCTGAACCACCTGCTTGAGAACAAACAACGTACCACAAGCGAGCAAACGAACCTAAACTACTCCAATAGATACCGTAAGAGGGCGCTGTTTAAAATAATGGATGAAATCAAGAATATGCTAAAAAGTATGCAGGAGGAAATGAGGCAACAGAAAGTAGATATGCTAGCCATGAAAGAAGACATTAAAAACATGATCAATAATAACATCAACGATAAATTTAAAAACATAGAAACAAAAAACGAAGTTCTCGAGCAAAATTTGGAAACTAAAAACATTGCAATAGGCAACTTTGAGAGATTTATGAGAAAAAAAATCTACTGTTTTTCGGAGTTGAAGAACGCGAAAAGAGCTACCAAGATTTAGAAATAATTATACTAGACCTTATAAAAATTCTAAAAATAAAATGTGAGAATAATTGCATAGTCCTCATAGATTTTATCCATTTTTTTTTTGACTTGGAAAAAAGGGAGAGAAAGTAAGACCTATCGTGGTCACAATGCTCACTTTGGAGCTAAAAATACAAATACAGAAAAATAAGAAAAAACTAGAAACAACACCATATTACGTAAAAGAGGACTTCCCCTTAGAAGTATTAAACAAACGAAAAATACTCCAACTAGAAGTAGAGAAAAAAAGAGAACAAGGAAGAAAAGCAATTATAAAATACGACAAAATTATAATACTCATCATCTGCCTGCCTAGCCTTTTCCCAACTATGTTGGGGTCGGCTTCCAGTCTAACCGGATGCAGCTGAATACCAGTATTTTATATGGAGCGACTGCCTATCTGACCTCCACAACCCAGTTAGTACCGGGTAATACGATACCCCTTGGTAAGACTGATTGTCAGACTTTTTGGGCCTCTGACTACCTAACGACTGTCAAAGATCTACAAATGACAGCCGGTACCAACGGCTTAACGTGCTTTCCGAGGCACGGAGGAAACTCGGTATGTAATGGGTGGTCACCCATCCACAGACCAACCTAGGCAAGCACAGCTTAACCTAACGATCGACCTGAGCGGCTGTTATTATTTAGCCACGAGCTCCTCCCACGACAAAATTATAATACTAAGTAACAATAAACAAAATACAATACCAAAAGAAGCTAATAACAATAAAAGAAACTTGTCAGAATCACCGGAAGCAATACTAAGCTCTAGCCAAAATGTAAAACAAACCACAAAACAACCCACGAAGATAAACAAAACCAATAATATGGACAAATTTATTATAAAAAAACCAGCGTTCACATACCCTAAAGACAGCTCTACCAGCTAAAACACAGATTAGCAACTAGCCAACCCCTCTTCACTCCCAACACGGCTGGTCCCCGCGGGAGTTGTAGACCAAAACCCTCCAGAGAAGAAACTTTTCCCTACAAGTAACTCTACAACAACAAATGAAAATAATGTTCTATACATAGCAACATACAATGTTAGAACTTTGTCGACTTATAGTCATTTAGTAGAACTATTGGAAGCACTGAAAAGCATAAAATACGACATTATAGGCCTCTCTGAAATCAGAAGGCTTGGAAACTCAATTGAATAATACGAAGACTTTGTCCTTTACAACATAGGGGAAACACCAGGACTATATGGTGTAGGATTGATAGTTAAAAAGCGCCTGAAGAATAATATTGAAAGTTTCACAGGACTTTCTGAGAGAGTAGCACTGTTAAAGGTACACAGTTCACACGAAAAAGTTGATCCACCGAAGACAAATATTACAAACAACCAAGCCAAAGACACGATCTATGAAAAATGAACTAAAAGCTTTGTACAAACTTGTAAGTAAATATACTAAAAACGACTATAAGGCCTATCGCATAAAAACTATTGAAAAACACCTAAATGTAACGGGCAGCGTCAAGAGAGCGTACAAAGAACTAAGATCACACAAAACATGGATCAAAGGACTTCAAGGGACAACAGACACAACACATAATAGGTCAGAAATATTACGTATAGCAACAGATTTCCACAAAAAATGGTATAGTCCACAAAACCCATTGAGCAACCTAGTCGACACACAAGTGCCAATAGTTGAGTTAGAGATAAGAGCAATAGACGAAATGGAAATGATCAGAGCAATAAATTTACTAAGAGAAGAGAAGAGTCCCGGCCCTGACAAGATAACAAACGAAGCCATTAAGCTAGGATGTAAACAGCTTATAACACCACTTACACGACTGTTTAACATGGTACTGAATTCAGCAAGCACTCCCAGACGGTGGTCAGAGTCGGACATAATCTTGCTCTACAAAAAAGGCAAACATTAGCAACTACAGATTAATAAGCCTATTGCCTTCGTTATACAAACTATTCTCATCTCTTATGGAAAAAAGGATAAGAAAATCCATTGAAAAACATCAACCAATTGAGCAGGCAGGTTTTAGAAGAGGTTTCTCTACTATGGACCACATCCACTCACTTGAAATGCTGATTGAGAAATATCAAGAATTCCAAAAACCGTTGTGCATAGTGTTCATTGACTACCAAAAAGCGTTCGTACCATACTCCACTCAGCGACATGGGAAGCTCTGCACTCTCAGCAATTAGAAATGGAGTACATTAGAGTTTTGAAATGCCTTTATGACAACTCTACGAATAGAATAAAACTGGAAACTACTGGACCATCTATACATATAAAGCGAGAAGTCAGACAAGGGGATCCTTTATCTTCCACCATCTTAGCGGTGCTAGAGTCAATCATTGGCAAACTAGACTAGAGCAAACTCGGTTTAAATATAAATGGTAAGTATATAAACCATTTGAGATTTGCGGACGGCATAGTCTTGCTATCAGAAAATGCACAACAGTTGCAGTCAATGATAAATTCACTTAACGAAGAAAGTAAAAAGGCAAGGATTAGAAATAAACCTAAATGAAACAAACAAAATGACAAATCACATCGAAACCACCATAAGCGTTGAAAATAGCTATATTTACCTGGGAAAACAGATTTCTTTTGACAGGCAAAATAATGAAATGGAAGTCGACAGAAGAGTTAAAAACACGTGGAAAAAGTTTTGGAGTCTTAAAGAAATACTCAAAAGTGATATGCCTCTAAAAACAAAGAAAAGAGTTATGCTTACTCCCCTCACTAACTAATGCGTGCCAAACATGGAAATTTACCCGGAGATTATAAAGCAAAATAAGGTCATGCCAAAGCAGCATGGAAAGGAGTGTCATGAAGATACGAAAACTGCAAAAGATACCACATACTCGTCTATGACTCAAAACAAAAGTTATAGACGCTCTCAACTACTCGCATAAGCTGAAAGGGCGATGGGCTGGACATATAGCTAGACTTGACGGCGACCGCTGGACTACTAACAAGGATGACGTCATGGCCAGGCCCATCAGGCCAAAGAAAAAGTGGCAGACCTATAGCACGCTGGGCGAATGGCGTTATACAGATCGCAGGTACTAGCTGGATGCGAATAGCTAAAGATAGAGATCACTGGTCATCTCTGGAGCGCCTTCACCTTCTACTAAGAGGGGTTCTTGATAAAATTACAATTTACAATCATATTTTTATCAAATTTTAATTCACAATTCTAATTTTAATAATAATTCATAAATTCAAAATTCATATTAAATTAATCTATACATATAATAAATCTGTAGAAAAATCGTTTTTGTACATCGAAAATATTTCGAAAAAAAAAATGCCAGGGTGTGAAAGGACTGGTTCTGTTGGTTAACAGAACTCATTTCCAGCATTTTTGGAATTTTTGTCTGTTTGTCTGTTTCGATGATCAAGCATCACGTAAAATTAAAAAAAAAACAATGTAGATAACTTTTATACATTACAAATGTGCGTATCTTGAGGTATTATTTAGTTTTTGTTTCATCGTAATCGGTTAATTCTATCAAAAGATATATGAATTTAAAGTGTTCAAGAAAAACTAATCATCAAATGTAACATACAGTGACATCTATTAGCGGAATATGGTACAAATTACTAAAAATGTGCTAACTGGATAACTTTTAAATCGACTGACCGGCTTTAAAAAAAACTACTCGTACTCTAGATTAGTCTACATGATGCTGCTTTGAAAATTTACACAACATGATTTCCGTGCATTCTATTTTAGCAGTTTAACATCTTTGTCGATAGATGGCGTTGTTAATTTCACTCCATTTTCTGAATCGCGGTGTTAAGATGCCCAACTTTGTTTTTTAACAGACGAAACAAAAAGGAGGAAGTGTATATTTTTTTATGTATGACCCCGCATAACTTTTTACAGAGAAGTCTGATACACGGATACATATGGTCTTTTTTTTGTGAAAAGCGTAGGTATATCTCAAAGATTTAAAATTGAAAAACGTGTTTGGGCTGATTTTCTGCATCTTTGATGAGAACTTTCGACCTAGCTAGATTGAGACTGTCATCGAGTTTCTAAGGATGAAGACGTAGGTAAGGCTGTCGAAGGAAGCCCTTATTTGGACAAACATAAGTAAGTAGATTATTTTAGCGATTAATGTAAATATATTGGAGAAATTAAATTGCTACCTATCCACTTGAATCTTTAATAGCATTATAAAGCTCAAGAGTTTGTTTGTTTTTTTGTTTGGTTGGTTGAACGTGCTAATTATAGGAACGAATTTAAAAAAAAAATCTTTTAGTGTTATATAGTCCATTTATCGAGGAAGGCTATAGGTTATCTAACATCACGCTACAACTAAAAGCAGCGGAGCATCAATGATAAATCAATACTTAAATGTTGTAAAAGGGAAAATGTATTTCTTTTGAGAGCTTCCGTTGGAGGCGCTGCATAAACGGTTAAAGTTACGCAACAATCATACAACGTTGCAAAAAAATCCGCGATAGCGATTATGTCTATCTTTTAAGGTTAACTCACACTCTCTCTTAACCTCTCTCTCTCTCTCTCATGTGACGCAGACGAAGTTGCGCGGGTCAGCTAGTTCATAATAAATTGGGTCAAAATAAACATCCAAGATGGTGCCGACGAAAGTTTTGGCCTACTTGAACTAAATGAAACTGGCCTACTTGAAATAAATGATTTGATTTTTTTTGATTTTGATTTTTCGGTTTTTTCTTCATGGGTGTCGTTTTCGTTATTTTTGGGGTCGCTGATAATGAAAATGAGGTCAAAATGAAAATCCAAGATGGCGCCGATGAATATTTTCGGTTTTTTCTTCATGGGTGTCGTTTTCGTGGTTTTTGGAGTCGCTGTTTGTTTCATTAGCATTGTACTGTTTTCTCGCAAATGTGTTGAAAAACATTGTATGACACACGTGCGGAAATTGGTCAAACTCGTGACTATGGTAAGCCCTCGACTTCGTCTCGATTTTTTGCTATTTTGTCTTTTACTTCTTTGTCTTTTACTTCTTTGTCTTTTACTTCTTTGTCTTTTACTTATTTGTGCAAGTGTAGTATAAAGCAGTATATATCACTCGAGGGTAAGTACAGATTACTAAACTCGTGTGGTTCACGGCCCTCCGCTTCGCGTTGGGCCTAAAATGCACACTCGATTAGTAATCTGTGTGCCTTACTCCCCTTGGTGAATAAATAGCTATTAAATGAAAAATTTGACGAGAAAGAACTTTTTCTTGCGGTGTCGATAACGCGCGAAATAAGTTTTCGTGGTTTTTGGGGTCGCTGTTTGTTTCATTAGCATTGTACTGTTTTCTCGCAAATGTGTTGAAAAACATTGTATGACACACGCGCGGAAATTGGTATTTACAAACTCGTCTCGGGCTTACATTCGTCTACTCGTTTGTAAAAACCAACTTACCGCACTAGTACCATAAATAACTATTGTAAACATCGCAATTATTGAAATGTGTTTGAAACTAAATGCATATTTTACTCTGTAAAATTTAGATGGTAACCAAAACGATATCAGTTTCCGTGTACTAGAATATTTTAACTAGAATATTCTAGTGTTAATAAAAATGACTTGCTGTTATAAAAATAAAATCTCTTGAAATCTGTTTTCCTACACCAGAATCATAACTACTATACAATCTGGTAATATTGTCAAATATGTTTTCAATACACTTCCTCGAAAACTGGTCCATAACACACTACGATTAGGTACAACATGCAATGTATTTCACACACGTGCGTTTTTTTCCACTTTCCCGCACGTATACTTAGTCCAAATTGGTTCAATGCCTATAGTCTGAGATGAATGTTTTTTTTTTTTTAATTTTTGCAAAGCACTACGTGTCTTTACGGCATATTATTTTTTGAATATTCAAATTGTGTTTATAAATAGAATATCATAGATAAACATGATTATTTAAAACTAATAGTTACTTTTATACACAAATTAACATTTATTTGAATTCAAAAATATAAAATAATTCTATTTTTTTATATTAGGCTGTTTAACGGCTTCATACCATTGCCTCTCTTTCAACCTGGCGAGACGAAAGCGCGAAAAAAAAAGAAAATTTAATATTATAATAATAGTTTCATAGTTTGTGACAAAAATATTATTTGTTATTTTATTTTATTTCTTCCAAAGTGTATTTAAAAACGTCGTTTGATACACGTGGACATTTGTTATTGCAATTCTCGGCTCAAAGTTATAATTCCGCCTCGATTGCAATAACAAACTTTCTCCACTTGTATCAAAATGTAATATTTTCTCCGTGCAGGCCAAGTGCGTGTCGGGCCACGCGCAGTGTAAGGTTCCGTAGTAGCCCGTTATATTTTAGATTTTGTTTTTCAATACGTCTTTATCCCTTATAAACAAGCAGGTACTTCATCTTAGTCACTTTTAAGGATTTTGTATTTGTTACAAAATTATCCAACACCCAAGTTCAACGACTGATACTGCTAAACTAATAAAGTTATCTTAACCGGTATAGCTTTCCTTTAAATTTCATGAAATGCACTATCAGGGTGATTATTTTCCAGATTTTTCAAGCCAGCAGTTTAGTTGTTAGTGGGGGGACTGAACTTTAGCTTTTTTTGGAACAAAAATTTGCACTTGAAAGTTTAATATTTCGTTTATGTAGCATTAAATCGAAATATAAAATAGTATTAGCAGCCCTATTCAACGATACCCCACACGATGGAGTAGACGACGAAAAAAAATTCATACCCACTTCACAATTTAGGGGAGCTACTCTAAAAAATATATTTTTGAACATTTTTTTTAGCACTGTCGGCGTAATTGATATATTATGTATACACACCCCTACAAAATTACAGTAATATATTAAATTATAGTATTCTTAGCAAAACCTCGGACAGACAGACAGACAGACGGACATGACGAAACTATAAGAGTTTCTTGTCAGAACTACGGAACCCTAAAAATGAGAATGACAATAACTATATCATAAAAAAAGTCATTCAATGGGATTAAAATAATGAACTTAGTGTGTTATATTGATGATTTTAATGTTTATAATTCTGGTGGCCTACCATGACGTCTTAAAGCAATATTGTTTTATTCTTATTTCAGTGCGGGAATGAGATGGCGCTAGACACCCTGCATAGCGCTGTCGCTTTCCCTCAGCGGAATTGCAGTAAAACAATCCCGCTTTAAGATGTCATGGTAACCCCACTGTAATTACCTACATACGTGTTGTGCGACTAATTTTTCATCAACCTAACACTGTCCTGCAAATTAAATAGCAACAATCGTAAGAAAATTTAACTCTGACGCTTCCATCTTAACATCCTGGAGCTGTACTTACTTGTGAATCGACGCTTATACTGTTCGCAGCTAAACTGAAAATCCGTTGTGTTCGTATACTTCAGTATTGTCACATCGGAGGCTTTACCTAAAACAAATAAAAGAAAGTCGTGTCAATAATACTAAAGTAGAATGATCACTTTGCTAGCGACTTCGTCACCTCGAAAGAACATTACCCAATTGTTCTATGCGAGTAGGGCTGGGCCGATCTTGCGTCTCGAAACCATTGGTCGAAGAGACATCGACGCACGAACGGTTGCCACGTATTCGGGACACCAGTTTAATCCTACAAAAGTGCAATACCTACCCTACACTTCAAAATACGGAAAAGCTGTTTTTTTAAATTACTTATTTTAACATTTTTTTTATAGTTATGGTGCCTGGCAATCAGGTTTAAATAAGTCTGTTAGCACGTTGACGGAACTAATTAAACTCGTTTAACACATATCTTGATTTCTTTTTTTGTGATCTGTTAAACTAAATTAAGTCATAAATCGTAATAGCCCCGCTATGCTCTAAGTACAAGGATGGTGCTTCACTCAAATTCATGATAGTACTCCAAAAAGCCCAAGTGCGACTACCGAGCAAGAAGTCCTGGGTTCGATTTTCGGGTCGGGCCAATTGTTATTGGTGTTTCCATCACATACTCGATCTCTCTGGGCCTCGGAAAGCAACGGCTTTCCAATCAATTTTGATTATTCTGACTATCCGTAACTATTGTCAAATACTAGGAGACCAATCATTACGTAGATACTAGGAGACCAATCATTACGTAGATACTAGGAGACCAATCATTATACGTAGATACTCACTAATATCCGGAGCAGTTATGATATGTGATATGATAAGTGTGTCTGACCGTATTGTTGCAATTTTTTGTTGCAATTGTGGCAAATATGGCGCTAGCTTCACTGAAGTATTATTATCAAATAGTTCTAATTCTAATTGAATAGATAACTTTGTCGTTGTCTTTTTAATCTTCCATTTAGGCCCAATAACGGAATCTGCAATAAAATAAATAATTGTTAAAAATGGTTGTTTACATCATGTACACTGTTGTAAAGTCAAGTTTTATAGAATTTCGTTTCATATTTTTTTCTCACATTAACATTTCAAGATCAATACTTAAAAAAAATACAAGAAGCAAATATTATTTATTTTGAAACATTTTCGGCGAAACGAAATACTAAGAAATTTCTGTCTGTGAAATAAAGGGACACCGTTAAAAATATTTAAAGGTTCAGTCGACCACACATCAGAGGTAACACAAGTACTAATTCAGCTAGTCTCTAAACTCAATACTACGCTGGTCCAGTCGTTGGTCAAAGTGTTAACAGTGTCCTATGGTCGAGTGCATGCGTAAAGATACAACTCAAACTCAAATAAAAAGATAAATATTTATAAACTTCTGATTATATAGGTTTTTTACTGTCCCGCTTTCGACGAAAGAATCCCGCTTTCGACGAAAGAATCCAGCTTTTTCACTCAAAAAGTTCCAGTCCCGACTTGGCAAAAAAAAATCTAGCAACGCTGTTCTGTAATACCTATTAGATTAAGCACATCAAGCTACCTAAAATTGTAAAAAAAAAACAATTAACCTTGAACCTAATGCGCTAAACCAAATGCTAATAGCGATAAAGTTGAAAATCTATTAAAGAAATTTGACAGATTGAGTAGCTTAACACTTTCAGCTGAGCATCTGGGTATTCAAATGTTTGTTCCGCGGCGCACTATTTTCTCACATAAAATAAAGGACGATTAGTGACGTTCTGTTTTTTATACAACCATAGATAATATATGAAATGTGACACAACCGTTACTACACGTCGACGTTGCGAATGTATGCGTAATTAGAATGTACATGTGCGAGTAGCCTTGTAAAGTGCATAAAAAAACTAACCTGGAGTGGCGCTAGCAGTCCCAAAATTTAAAGTGATACGGCGCGATGACGTAGCTTAAAGGAATTTGTATAAGCCTCAGCCGTTTATACACGTTCTTTGAAGAAAGACATATTTTTACTGACGTAATTAAACGTTGTGTCAAGTAGCGTTTATCAAATTTACGTATTAGAACGTTGCTCAGCTCAAAGTGTTAAGGGCTGGCCGTACCTACCTACGTTCAGGGAATGATGCTGTATGTAACTGTTACTTACCATCTTCGTAGGTTTGAGACAATATGAGATCATTATAATTATATGCATCACGTACAAACGTACAAATATATTGTGATTCTTTTATTTGACACTTAACATTTTCACCGTAAGTTGATTTTGGTTGCTCTGAAACAATGAAGAGTATCTTTTAGTATTGCATTAACCCTTCTTATTCATGTCCCGGAAGGTACACACGAAAAAGGAATGACGACGGCATTCTGTGTACCTACTTAGAAATAAAGAAAGAAATCATTTATTCGGCACATGCCGCAACTGCCGCAAGTGCACACAACAAAACTAAAATAATAATTAAAAAAAAAAACTAGGTACACAATGCTGTCGATTCTGTTGTGCACAAACTAAACACGAGTCCTGTTACATTTTTTTCGAAAAATAAATATTTTTACTTCCTGGATCAAATTTTTTCGACCGGCCTACACAACTCGATAATAATATTGATCTCCGGACGATTTTCGATTGTTATTGACGAAAATTAGAGACGAGACTGACATGAGACTGAGGTGCGAGCTGAATTGACGCAGAATTATAGTTCTTCAATTTTATTTATTATAATTTTGTCTTATTATATTGACAAACGAAAACTAATAAAACGTATTCCTTCTAGATCGAAGTTTTATATCATATTAATTTATTTGATAAAATTGAGTGTATTTGGAATATAATGGACGCTGAAAATGCATACATTTTAGATCAATATTGCTTTTGAATATCGTTTTTTTTTGCGTCGATTCAATTTTTATTTCAATATTCTAATTAATCTACAACCTTGAGGACTATATGACCAGTACATATATATTTTTTTTATTTTTTTGATTTGTTACCAGTTTGATACAAATGGCAGGAGAAAACCTAATGTTTAACGTTTGCTTGAATTTGGCTGTCGGAAAATTGCTATTTCTCGTAATATTAACTACTAGCTTCTGTCCGCGACTTCATACGCGGAACCTGTTGCTTATGCCAGCGACAACAGGGTCGTCAAAATCGAAGATCTGATACGTCTGATGTCGAAGCGCAATTCTCTATCCGTGAACGTCTCCGACTCGCGAGACAATGCGTGACGTTCACGATCAGCAGTCAGTCGTGCATCACGTTCCCCACTTGTCTCTAGATACCTAGAAGTCGATGTGTAGATACGCTGAGAACGCAGGCGTGCTTCGCGATCCGAAGAGGTTTCCACGGAGCGAATTGAAGCCTGATGTTCTCGAACAGCATCAAGTCTCTCCTGACGCTCTTCGGTAGATTCTTGGGATCTTATGATCCTCAATCTTTTAGCTCCTTTGGAACACTGGGAAAGATTTGACCTCTTTCTAAGCATGGTTATAGTTTTGTTAAATCTAAGTGTCTGCTCCACTGCGTTACCAGGTAGGCTACCGTGTCACGAAGATAAATGGAAAAGGAAATTAAACACTAAAATAACATAAGCTGGAACGTATATTTATTCGATAAAATAAAAAGGAGTTTTGCAAATTTTCAATGATATACTATCTTCATCGAAAATCAGCCCTAAACTGTTACCATTTTCACCGCGTGGAGGTACTCCCACCTTATGTTATTTTATAATTATACATTGAAATTAGTGATAGCTTTGATTTCCACATCAGATGTTTCTGATCCTCGATTTTTATAAGTCAACAGGAAATGCCCATCAGACCGAACAACTTTTGCTAAGACGTCATTCGTATATGTGTTATGGTGTAGCTGGACTCTCGGAGTTCCACAACAGGTGTTCCAGATCTTCGATTTTTATAAGTCAACAGAGAGTGCTCAACAGATTGAACAACTTTTGCTAAAACGTCATCCCTATATATATGCTAATTGTAGCTGGGCTCTTGGAGTTCCACATCAGGTGTTCCAGATCTTCAAATTTATTCTCTCAGCAGAAAATTCTCATCACGTGGAACAATTTTTGCTGAGGTACCATTTTTGTATCTCTTATAGTTTAGCTGGTCTGTTGCGGTTCTGCATAAGGTGTTCAAGTTTTCAAGATAAATTATAGCCTATATGTTGCCCAGACTTAATACTTATACAACAAAAATAAAATCATTCAAATCCGTCCAGTAGTTCTGAAGATTAGCGTGTACAAACAAACAGACACACAGACAAACAGACAGACTTTTTTTTTTGGATTCGTGCTCTATTGCTGTTTCTAAACCCCCCTGAACTATTTCTTTTTTAATATTTCAATGTACAGACACAGTTTTTTTACTGTTTTATTATATAGATATATAGATATAGATTATACCAAAATTCTAATCAATCTACGAACTAAAACAAAGCCAGATTTATGATTCTTCATTGAAATATTATGCCATTATCTTTATATAACAAAATATCGAGGACTTGGAAAAGTACGTATTTTTGGTCAAACGCCCAAAATATGTGAGCGCGCTCTTAATTTAGGCTAATGCTATCTTATTCTCTCTAATTAAACGAGAAAGAGACGGACCTAATTTAGAGCTGACAAATTTAGTTGGAACTAATATTTCCATACAAATGAAGAGTGCACGTAAAAACATGTCGACTAAAAACACGGAGCTATAGCCGTCCTTTTCTCGCACTGCCTTTTATTAAAAGATAGCAATAGCAAAAGTTTGGTTTGTACACAACAGAATCGACAACAATAAAAAAAAAACGAAAAAAAAAGAATTTAAACATTCATACGAAACCATGATCCACAATCGTTCCGACTTAGACGAGATTCAAAAATTCCATTATTTGCGGTCAGCCCTTGGTGGAAGCGCGTTACAGGTGATAGCAGCCTTACAGCGTTACAAATAAACGTGGCATAAAGTTATACTCGAGAATAAACAAAGAATAAGCAAAATGTCTACAAATAAACAAAGCATAGCTTATAACAGGTATAACTTTGACATTTGTATTCATACAACCGCTATTACGAAGTTATTCACGCCTCCACCCTTGTATAAAGCTAGTTTAACCTTAAAAATACCACGGTTTGTGCTTGATTACGCGAATTTAATTATTTTACGTTCGTTTTGATTATGGAATTAGATGCAATAGAAGAAGTAGAACCAGTAAATATCATTCTAAATCTATCTAATGCAAGTTCAAAGAAAACTTAAAATATTAAAAAAAGAGAAAATCCTTTTGATTTATCTAACGATGAGCAGTTACGGTTAAAATACAATTTTTTTAAAGGGTGTAACGTTTATAGACCAATTAATTGGTAGATATAATATAATACAATATGGACACGTGCGGAGGTAGATTATCTTCTGTTTTGAGGTATTGGGGACGTAAATAAAGATTATTATATTCTAAACGTTCTCCCAGGTGATTGATCGGTCTCTCTTAGCCATTTTAATATTCAGTTTTTAAATTATATTTCTCTATCCACAAAAATAAACAAATTTAATTACAACTGTATTGACTCAGTTCGCGCGCAAAGAATAGAAAAAAAAAAGGTCGAGAATCGTCAAGTTGACAAAGGGTCCATACAGTTTTTATAGACAAACTGCTTTTTTTCTGCTAGTTTCTCTTCGGTCGCGCTGTTGCCACATCGTGCATTTTGACATAACGGAAGCGTATAACAAAGATATATCTGGTTTATTTGTAAAAAAATATTCTCGACTTATTCTTAAGTTATATCTGTTATAGCTATATTTAGTATAAGAATGGTATAAATGCGGTATAACACATTTTTATTTGTAAGGCTGTTAGAGTTCAGCCCTGCCAACTACGTACACGCATGGGATTTATTAGGAAACCGTTATCACAACGAGAGGTTATTAATTAATAATCACGTAAAAGCGTTGCATAATATTCCGTCATTAAAACAAGAATCGCCATCGCAAATAAGGAAATTAATTGATACTATCTTACGTAATCTGCGCGCTTTAAGTTCACTAAATGAACCCACTGTCAATTGGGACACGTTAATAATTTATATGGTGGTCAGCAAGCTGGATTCGTCTACGGAGCGCGAATGGGAAAATCACATCGGAGCCACGTGTTTAGGTTCACGCGAAAAAATAAAACTTAGTGATTTAATAACGTTCCTCCGTAGCCGAGCGGACACGCTGGAGATGATCGGCGCGAGCCACACTAAAGATAAAACGCCTCATAGCGATTATAAGCATCAAAACGTGAGCGAGAAGCGTAATTCGCACCGCGTACATAGCTACACTTCTACTAAACCAACGCGCTGTAATAATAACCGTGGTGATACAAATAATAAATGGGATTTACCTAAGTGTGTCCTATGCAATAGAGAACACTCATTACACTCGTGTTTAGCCTTCCTTAACATGTCCGTGAGAGACAGAATTAAATTGATTAACGATAACAAGATGTGTGCAAATTGCCTGCGAACGGGTCACGCGTTAAATCAATGTAGATTCGGGTCGTGTAAACAGTGCTCAAACAAACATAACAGTCTGCTACATTTGGACGAGAAAGGTAACGGCGCGTGTGTGCGTGCTCAATCGCACGGAGAGGTTGAACGCGCACATATCTCAGCGACGTCAACATTGCATCTCAACGACTCGAGCGGCACTGTCGTGTGTGAAGCGAACACTACAGAATTTAAATTAATAAATACTGTTTTGCTCTCTACGGCGTTAATTGAAGTAGCTGACAATAACAACGTGTATCATACGGCTCGCGTGCTATTAGACAACGGAAGTCAGAACTGCTTCATAACAGAAAAACTAGCAAAGAAAATAAATGCGTTATATATACAGTCCACTATTCAAATCTCGGGTGTGGGAAAATCGGTTTCGCAATCACAGCATTCATGTGACGTCACAATACGTGCAAAATTAAGCGATTTTAATACCAAGCTTCGTTGTTTGATCTTGCCATGCATAACATCCAGTTTGCCTACGATGAACATCGAAGCCGGTAATATACGTATACCTGAGTTCTTACAATTAGCAGATCCGACGTTTAACATTAGTTCAGAAATTGACTTGTTGATTGGCGCGGATAGATTTTGGGATCTTCTAGAAACAGACAAAATACGTCTAGCGAGTGGCCCATTCCTACAAAATTCAAAATTGGGGTGGTTATTGTCTGGACCTGTGTTCGCGAGGAACCCAAAACCTGCTCACGATCGTTGCCACTTCAGTCAGGAAATTGATAAACAACTCCGGCTGTTTTGGGAACTCGAAAACATTCCTTCATCATCATGCGTACCCCTAACAGATGATGAACGCACATGCGAAGAAATATTCAATAATACAACAAAACGCGTTAAAAACGGTAGATTTTCGGTTCGTATACCGTTGAGAGAAGCACCAGATGCGTTGGGTGATTCTTATACGTCAGCGACGAAACGATTTCTGATCTTAGAACGTAAACTCAATCGTTCACCAGAATTTAATCGTTTATATTCTAACTTCATGCGTGAATACAATGACTTAGGTCATATGTCCAAGTTAGAGACTTGTAGTCAACCAAACTATTACCTTCCACATCACGGCGTTGTTAGGGAATCTAGTTCAACTTCCAAACTACGCGTTGTCTTCGACGCTAGTGCCGTCACTAGCTCGAATAAATCATTAAATGATATTCAGTATCCGGGACCCGCGTTACAAAACGATATTCTCTCGATTTTGCTACGATTCAGACAATATAAATACGTAGCTTGTGCAGACGTGGAGAAAATGTTTCGTCAAGTTCTTCTACAGCCTGACCAAAGGTCACTGCAATTAATATTGTGGCGGGATAACCCTTCAGATCCGTTATATACATACCAACTGAATACAGTCACGTACGGAACTGCGTCAGCTCCATACTTAAGCATGCGCTGTATTAGACAGTTAGCATTAGAATGCGATGATGACGTCATCGCTCGTGTCATCATGGAGGACATATTTGTGGACGATCTCATCACCGGTGATGATGATCTAAATAGATTGCTTCGAATATGTCAAAAAACATCAGACGTGCTCCAGTCGGGGTGTTTTCCTTTGCGCAAGTGGACCTTTAACTTAGATGCATCTCAAAATAATGCCACAGAACGTTTCATAGGCGAACATGAGCAAACCAAAACACTTGGTTTGGGTTGGCACAACACTAGCGATGAGCTACACTTCGTTACAAATATTGATAACTATGACAACAATTCATATTTAACTAAGCGAGTAATGTTATCAGTAATATCACAAATATACGATCCATTAGGTCTTCTTTCACCTGCAGTCATAATTTCAAAAATGATTCTACAAAAATTATGGCTGAGTAAAATTGACTGGGATACTCCGGTCTCTCAGGAAATTGCTAACATTTGGAAACATTTTATTTTTACGTTAAGATTTCTAAACGATATTCGCATCCCTCGTCACGTGAAAGGTGATCATACTCAATACACAGAACTTCATATATTCACCGACGCTTCTCAAGACGCATATGGCGCGTGTGCTTATCTACGTACATATAGCGATAATGGTGACGCAACCGTTCGGTTGTTGTGTGCAAAAAGTAAGGTCGCACCTTTGAAAACAATCAGTATTCCTCGTTTGGAACTGTGTGGCGCGTTGATAGGAGTTAAATTATATAAGAAAATAATTGAATCTCTTAGGTTGCGGTTTAGTAAAGTATGTTTTTGGACGGATTCCACAATAGTTATGGGTTGGATTAAAATGTCACCACATTTACTAAAAACTTTCGTACAAAACCGAGTAACTGAAATAAATGAACTCACAGGCGGCGATTCAGTGTGGTTACATGTAAGCAGTAAGGACAACCCAGCTGATTTATTATCTAGAGGTTGTAGCCTAGATTTGTTAAAGGATAACGAACTTTGGTGGTACGGTCCGTCTTATTTACATAATCGTTTACATTACTTCAAGCAAACTAAATGCGATAATTCCGAAGTATGTAACTTACCAGATTTAAAACACAAACAAACCTGCTTACCCAATATTCAAAACGAAGACATAATCAACTTCGATAAATACGCGTCATTTACTAAACTCATACGAATAGGTAGCTACGTACTTAGATTCATAAATAACTCACGCCTCAAGTCAGCTGACCGAGCCAATCGGCAAACCGGTTTGTTAACAGTAAACGAATTAAGCTCATCGCAAAGAATGCTAATTAGACTCGTACAAAGGCATTCCTTTCCAGATGTTTTAAATAACTTAGTCGCTCAGATTCCTATTAAGCGAAGTTGTAAACAATATAATAGGATTTCAAGTCTAAATGTTTTTATTGATGAACATAAAATAATTCGGGTTGGCGGTAGATTGTGTAATTCGTCCGATTTTACCTACGATAAGAAACATCCGATTTTATTATGTAGTAAGCATCCTTTTACAATTTGTTTATTTAAATACGAGCACCTCAACTTCTATTAGCTACCATGCGTGAATGTTGGTGGCCGTTGAACGCTAGAAATCTCGCTAGAAAAATAGTACACGAATGTGTAACGTGCACACGTATCCGGGGTAAGACATTAGCACCTATCATGGGCAACTTACCTCCCGAGCGCTTAGAACCTGGCTACCCGTTTATGCGAACCGGTGTAGACTATGCGGGGCCAGTTTTCATAGTATCCAGAAAGGGCAGAGGTTCTAGACTCACTAAGGCATACATCTGTCTTTTCATTTGTTTTACGACTAGAGCCATGCATTTGGAACTCGTCACTAGTTTATCCACAAACGACTATATTTTAGCATTAAAACGTTTTATTAGTAGGCGAGGTACGCCTCGCACTATCTTTTCTGATAACGGTAGAAATTTCGTGGGCGCGGAAAAGGAGTTTCCTTTACTCTTAGAGAAGGAATTGGAAGCCATCATTAATTACGCTTCCAATAATAGCATTGAATTCCGATTTATTCCTCCTTATTCCCCACATTTTGGCGGTCTATGGGAGGGCGGGGTGAGATCATGCAAGTATCACCTGAGACGCATAGTAGGTAACGCGCGACTAACTTACGAGGAATTTTCCACGGCTTTGACACAAATCGAAGCTGTCTTAAATTCCCGTCCAATTTCACCTCTTTCCTCAGACCCTTCTGACCTTACCCCCCTCACCCCCTCACACTTCCTCATTGGCCGACCATTAACGTCGCCACCTTCAAGGAATGTTCCAGACCAGCCAAGTTCGAGTCTGACACGCTACGAACGCATCGAGCACCTGCGGCAGCACTTCTGGCGGCGCTGGTCCACAGAATACGTTTCGGAGCTGCAACTGCGAACTAAGTGGAAGATCAGGCAGGAGGACATCACCTTGGGCAGCCTCGTCCTCATCAAGGACGACCAGTTGCCACCATTAAAGTGGCGACTTGGTCGTGTTCTGCGTATACTTCCAGGAGGAGATGGCGTGGCTCGAGTGGCTGACATCCACACAGCTGCTGGGACGATCAGACGTGCCTTCTCCAAGATCTGCCCGCTGCCTCCGCAGCCTGTGGGCGACGACGCCTGACTCCGTGCCGGGAACCATTTTGGAAGCAGTGCTTCCAAGGCTGGGGGCATGTTCACGCCTACTGCTAGCGCCACCTATCCACAAGATGACGCACTCGGTGCGTGAGCGCAGCGGCGCCGACCTCTGCAGCTGGGTGGACATCAGCACCGCCTAGTTCGTCCACTGGCCACCACGCTCGCCTGGCGCTGCTACGTTCATTCTTCAGCATCATACAGTCATTCAGTCATTCTGTTCATTCACAGCGGCTATAAAAAGGCTTGCATTGTATCGAATCATTCCTTTTCACCTCGCATCCATCATCCAGTACAGACCCCCCGCCATGGCCATGGCGGTGTAACCCAAAAACTCTGTACAAATCCAAAATTATTCAATATAGATGTGAAACCATAACAATAGATTCATTTCATCACCCGGGAACAGACCTCATCCTCAACACTGGGTACAGCAGGAAGCGGGCACTCCTGCTTCTTGCGACGACCGTGCGGACGTGTGGCACCATGGAGAGCCGACTGTCGATGGTGACTCCTAGGTACTTGGCCTCACCATGCCACTCGACGTCGGCTCCCTGTAGTTTCAGGGGTGGTGGCTTTTTGCAGCCGCCGACAGTCAGTGCCTGTGTTTTACCCACATTCACCGACAACCACCATTTTGACAGCCATTCTGGCAGAAGATCTAGCACGCGCTGCATCTTGACGGCCGCGTGGTGCACGTTGAGCGAGGTGGAGAGGTACGCGGCGTCATCGGCGTACAGCGCGAGCGTGGTGTCCGGGGTAGTGGGGATGTCGTCGGTGAAGCATGAGTAGCACCACGGGGAGACACAGCTGCCCTGCGGCACTCCAGCTGCGATGCGACGGGCGCTTGATACCGCGCCGTCTACCACCACCCTGAAGGTCCTGTCCGAGAGGAAAGAGGAGACCACCTGAAGCAGTTGACGAGGCGCGTCTGTCATTGACAGTTTGTATAGCAGACTCTGCCACACTCTGTCAAACGCTTTTTCCATGTCGAGGAATACTGCAACTGCCCGCTCCTTCTTGTTAAGCGCCGCCGTGAGCAGGTGCAGTACCCTCGACAGCTGGAGCGTCGTTGAATGTTCCGAGCGAAACCCAAACTGCTCGGGGCATGGCGACCTTGGAGATGCTGGATAGAAGCGTGATGGGCCGGTAGCTTTCCGGCTTTAGGACGTCCTTGTGAGGCTTGGGCAGCATGATGACGCGCCCCTCCTTCCACGCAGCCGGGAAAACCCCGGTGCGTAATATTCCTGTGAACAAGCGCGCTAGCGCCGCTACCGTTCTGTACGGCAGGTGGCGCAGCGTGGTGTTGGTAATCTTGTCCGCCCCCGGAGCCTTCTTTGGCTTTGTTCTCAGGATGACGCATCTGACTGCACAAGGTGAAAAGAAGATTGGGTCTTCATCGTGAGCTACCGGCGAGGCGAAGTACTCTCCAAGGTGCCTCTCGACTGCTGCGATGTGCTCGGTGTTGGTGGTTGGGTTTGGCTGATACTGACGCTCCAGGTGCTCAGCGAAGATCTCTGCGCGATCTGCTGCAACATATCTGGGCGCCCCGTCGCTGTGGCGAAGTGGACGTACCGGGGCCGGGGTGTTCGTAAGTGACCTGCACAATTTGTGAATCGACGGCCAGTCTCCCTCGGCGGCGTCGATGCGTTCCTCCCAGCCCGCGGCGTTGAACTCTTGTAGCTTGACCTTGACCTTCTCCGCTAGACGGTTGAGGTCACGCTTCATGGTGGGGCATCCTGTGTCCTGCCACCGCCTGCGTAGGCGCCTCTTCTGGGCGACTAGGTGCTTGATGTGGGCGAGGAGGGGCCAGGTGGGTGGTAGGCCGCGTAGATGTTCATGTCTTTGCCGGCGACATGGAGTTGGACTCCCAGCGCCTGGAAGGTCGTTGGGGTGATATCTGGGATCGGCTGGTGGACGACCCTTCGGCTGACCAGCACAACCAGTCCGCGATATATGATGCCGAGCGGCGACTTCTCATCCTTCCTGTAGATGAAGTATCCCGGGAACCTGATCTTGTCCGCAGGCCCCAGGAGTGTTTCACCTATGAGCGCCACGTCGATCCGTTGGTCTCTGAGGAGGAGGCGGAATGGGGCAGCCTTTTTCCTAAGGCCGCGGGCATTCCAGTGCAGTATCCTCAACGAACTAGACATTGCATATAGTGAGTAACTCCGTCAGTCCGTCGAGGATTACGGCGCCCGCGTCCTGTCCCTGTCTTATGGCCTTTATGAGGTCCATAAGGAGCTTGATGGCGCAGGCCGTGACTTCCTTTTGGTTGTGTCCAATCTGTGGTTGCTTGTGCTGCCGCTGCTCGCGAGCGCCAGCTGGCTGTTGTTGATTCTGTTGTTGTTGTTGTTGTTGTTGCTGTTGTTGTTGTCGCTGGGGTGGCTTTGTCTTTGGTAAAGCGGCGGCCGGGGCCGCGCTTGCGGGGGGAGCGGACTTCTCCTCCCACTTCCCCTTCCTCGGCTCACTAGCGCCAGCAGCGGCAACAGTAGGAATCACGCTTGTTATTTCTTGAGGTATGGCAGCGGGCTGCGCCTGCGCCGCGACAGGGACAGCGCCCTCTGTTGTTTGGGTCGCGGGGGGCTGGGTCTTCTTCCCCCTCTTCTTTCCCCCGCGTTTCTTCTTTTTCCGCGTTGAGGCAGTTGCATCCGTGGTGGGCCCGTTAGCTGCCGCCATCAATGTGGTGCTGGGGGCTTCATGGTCCTCCACGTTGGCTGGTGGCTCCTCTCTGGGCCGGCGCTGGCTCGCTGTGCTGGCGACAGTGCCCGCCCGCTTGTTGGCGGCTTCCGTCTTGAATACCGGACACCTGGTGCTGCAGGCCGTATGGTCGCCCGTGCAGTTGGCGCAGGTGGCCGGCTCTTCTTTGGGGCGCGGGCAGTCGCGCGCGACGTGTCCCTCGCCGCACCTCACGCAGGCGTGCGGGCGGTGACACTGGTGTGAGCTGTGCCGGAACTTCGAGCATCTGTGGCATTGTGCGGGCCCACGCTTGCTCCTCCATGCTTCGATGCGAATGCCACGCATGCATATGAGCGTGTCGATCTCGTATATTCTACGGATGTCCATCTACCTCTTCAGCACTACATGGAATATGCAGCCGGGTCGTCCTCCGCGTGCGTTGATATTACGCACGTACTCCGGCTCATACCCCAGTAGGCTGAGCTCCTCAGAGATGTCGGCTGGGTCCGTGTCCGCCGGCAGTCCCCTTATGGCCACCTTTAGGCTACGATCCGCCCTCAATGAGTAGGCGAACCAGCTGGTGCCATCCAACTTTTCCAGGTCCGTCAGATAACTTTGGACCACCCTGTACTCGTCCTCGCTCTCAGGGAGGAACCTGAATCCCCCCTTGAAAGGTCGGGCATTCGGTGGGTGGCCCAACTTTATACTGAGTGCCCTAAAGTGGGCGGCCCAGCCGGGTAGCTTCTCCACTAAGAGGGTAGCGTGACCTCTTCTTCTCTTTCAAACTCAAACTCAAACTCAAACTCAAAGCATTTATTTCAATTAGACCATTACGGCACTTTTGAAAGTCAAAAATACAAAAAAGAAAATCAAAGCTACAGTCCCAGTCACAAGGCATAATAACTTGAGAAAGTACTGTAGTTGCCCATTCCCTAGCGTAGATCTCTATGGAGAAGAACGGGCAAGAAACTCCATGGACACTCTTTTAAAATCAAAATATTGTTACAAAATCTTGGTTACATCATTAATTTTGAGATTATACATATATGTGAGAACGATGTAGAAAGACGTGCACACTAAGAGCATCCAGAGTAAAACATTAGATCAAAAATTTATGAATAAAGTAATTAAAATGAACCTTGGCAGCTAAGAGATGACCAGTCCCAACTGACAGCGCCCGTTCACAGACATGACGCATGTACCGGCGCCATTCAACTCAACCATATTGAAGGGAACTAAATGACCCGACACACCCGCCACCATCAGCGAGACATCTAAGTGAGCATGACATTCTCTCAGCTACCAAGGCATATTCAAGTCAATGAAATATAAATAAATGTAAATGGTGGCTGAACAGTACAAAGTACTCACACATGTGCTATGCAATTATATAATACTAAGAACTGGAATCTATACAATGCAAGTATATTTTTACAATCTTCTGCAGCTTCCACAATACATTAACATGGGAATCAATTCTTCATCTTCTTCTTTACGTGACGATGGACTCAAATAATGCCCGACCAGTACAAACAATTAGTTTGCCCCCCCCCCCCCCCACCTATGGTTGTGGAGCAGGACCAGCATTTAGCCAAGCATTTTTATCATCAATATAATCCCCCAACTTATAATATGCTTGCCTACATAGTGTGCGTTTTATACAAGATTTAAATTTCGTCTCATTCAGTTGAAGAATGTGGGGAGGTATTTTATTGTAACATTTCAAACAGTACCCCATGAAAGATGAATCCACTTTAGCAAGCCTGAAACCTGGCTGAACTAGTTGGTCCCTATTTCTAGTGTTATAGTGGTGTCTGTCCCCTCTCTTACTGAATAAATGCCGATTTTTTCTAACGTACATGATGTTTTCATAGATGTATTGACAAGGTACTGTCATGATATTAATTTCCTTAAACAGTTCTCTTAGAGAATCGCGTCTACGTAATTCATAAATGGCTCTGATGGCTCTTTTCTGCAGAATAAATATAGACTCGATGTCTGCAGCCCGTCCCCATAGTAAAATACCGTATGACATAATACTATGAAAATAACTAAAATAGACCAGCCTCGCGGTATCAACATCAGTAAATTGACGGATTTTTCTAACAGCATATGCTGCTGAGCTTAGCCGTCCTGCAAGAGATGTTAGATGAGGACCCCATTGTAACCTTGAGTCGAGCGTGATTCCCAAGAAAACCGTTTTATCGACAAATTCTAGTTTCTCTTGATTCAATATTATGTCACAATCACTACTTTTGACATTTGGTAGAGCAAATCTAATGCATTTAGTTTTTTTCCCATTTAGTACTAAATTATTAGCGGTAAACCAATTGTGGACCTGCAGTAGGGCGTTATTTACGTCATCAAGATTAGCGGCACGTCTGTTTATTTTAAATATTAAAGAAGTATCGTCAGCAAACAACACCATATGCGGATGGTTGTTAAATAGATGGGGTAGGTCATTAATATATACTAAAAAGAGGAAGGGACCCAATATCGAACCCTGTGGTACACCCATTTTTACTTTTAAACCCATTGAGTTGACTCCATTTATTTGTACCTGCTGCTGTCTATCATGCAAGTACGATTTTATTAAACTGAGCGCAAGTTTACCTAAACCGTAATGCTGAAGTTTCAAGATCAGGGTTTCATGATTTACGCAATCAAATGCCTTCGAAAGGTCACAGAAGATTCCTATGGCATCTTGTGCCTCTTCCCACGCAGTAAATATGTGTTTTAATAAAGTGACACCGGCGTCAGTTGTACAACGTCCTTTGGTGAAACCATACTGTTGCTCGTGTAATATTTTATTAGTGTTAAAATGGTTAAGCATTTGATTGAGCATTATCTTTTCAAACACCTTGCTGAAAACCGGCAACACGGATACGGGCCTATAGTTATTGGTGTCTTTACTGTCCCCGGATTTAAAAAGCGGTATTACCTTACTGAATTTCATTAGATCCGGGAAGACCCCTTGATCCACGCACAAATTAAATATTGAGGCTAAATACGGCGCTACAGTCTCAATAATTGAGGTACAAGCTTTGATAGACATACCCCATAGATCTTCCGTTAATTTGACCTTGATTTGCTTAAAACCTTTTATGACTGTTAAGGGGTTTATATGTTGAAATTTAAATTCATTTGGACAGGCTGAAACGTTCGCTTTCAATAAATCAATAGAGAGCAAGGGAGAGGAATTTAAGGTTTCAGTAGTTTTAAGTGGGATACTGGTAAAGAAATTTACAAATTCTTGAGCAACTTCATTGTTGGAGCTCACAAGGCCACGCGGTGTCTCTAGTGTGAAGTCATTACCCTGTTTTTTATTTCTATTTGTTTCACTGTTGATAATTTTCCAAACCGTCTTTATTTTGTTGTCGGCTCGTTTAATCTTGTTGCTAATGAATAAGGATTTGGCTACCTTGCAAGTGTTTTTAAAAATTTTCGAGTAAGTAGCAACATATTTATTAAAAGCTTCAGTGTTGATGTAAGGCTTAAGGCCGTACAGCTCAAACAATCGTTCCCTACTTTTCCGAATACCCTGTGTTGCCCAGTCACTGAAAATAAACTTTGGGCCAATAGTTTTAGATTTCTTTTTTAAAGTATTATTAAATTCAGTGTGCACTACCGAAAATAATTCTTCATAAAATACATTTGCATTGTTTGTAATATGACCCGGTATACTTAACTTGCTAATTAAATTATTATTAAATTTGTCTAGATTGCTGGGTGTTATTAGTCTAGTTTGTATCTGAATTCTTTGTAATTGTCTATTGTACACGAAAGTAACCGTCTGACCACTATGATCTGAAGGCAGGTAATTTACGATGGATTTATTTATGTAATCGCAGCAACAAAAAACATTATCGATACATGTAGCAGTATTTGTAGTAATTCGAGTTGGTTCTGAAAACACATTTGACAAGTTAAATGATTTAAAGAGACTTAAGAATCTACTGCTATTCACATTATTCTCTATGATATTAACATTAAAGTCACCACAGATAATTATTGGTTTATTACCAGTTACAAGTTTTGCCAAAGCATCTTCCATTACTGACTCAAAGATAGAATAGTTCAGGTAATTAGGGGGTCTGTAAACGCACACTATTACATGCTTATCTAGCTCAACACAAGACAATTCAATGCTATGTTCAACCGATAGATCGACTATATCATTACGAGACTTAGATTTAATACAATTTTTTACTAGGATTAATGAACCCCCACGCATCTTAGATTTTCGGTTAAAGCAACTGCTCACATTGTAATTCTCATAATTTATTTGCATTACTTCATAATCTTTCATCCAATGTTCAGTAAAACAGATAATATCAAACTTGGTTTTTTCTAAAAATAGTTCTATTTCTAGTTCTTTGGAAGAAAGTCCCTGAATATTCTGGTGAAACAATTTTAAGGAATTCTGCTCAGCCCCTTTTTTACAGTTAATTGATTGAGAGCTAGAAGATACCTCGAAGTTGACGAGATTAACTAAATTGTCACTCGTACCTTCTATTGTCTTATTGACTAGTTTAAATCTAAGCTAATACTATTTGTATAATTACAATTAGTATAGTTACTAATTTCCGTAGACCTATTTACAAAAAACTGCGACATACCACATATGTCTGAGTTTATATTAGAAGCTAATAGCCGAGCTATTTGACGTCTAAAACTAATAGGCAAGTACGCATGGTTCCTGGTTGACTTCAATTTCTGAACGAAACTGTTAGTGTCGAAAAATGTCAACCTGTCACTATAATGACTAACTAGAAAATGCATATGATTATTTAAGGCATGAATATGATGGTTTTGCTTGCTAGACAATTTCTTAAAGTACGGGAACGCGCATAGAATAATTTTCTTACATTTTAGTTTTAACAGTTGAGTGACATTGTCAGTGATATCGTCAATTTTAACGTTCGAACTGTTACCTACAAATACAGTTACAATGGCATGAGGATCTAATTCCTTCCGAGTTATGGATGACATTATGTGGTTGTATGAAGCCTGAGGTGTACAATAATTTTGACAAGAATGACTCAGATTGTTACTAATTAATTTGCCTAAACCTATTCCAATACCATCTGAATACATGATGGAGCAGTCACAATGTGTACTACAACGAGAGGGAGAACTGCGTTCTGTTTGTCCTACCTGTGATGAACTTTGTACAAAGTCTGGTGAATTTTGAATGGGGATACAGTCCCGAGCACTTCCTAACCGGGACGGGTCCTCCGTTTCCTCAGGCAGGATAGTGTCAGGGCTGGATTCCCTTTGTGATGTACATTGAGTGATGTTGCTCATCCTGTCTATGCAGTCTGCATTACTATCACCACTATTGACCAACTCGTTTGCAGCAAGGATATGTTCCTTAATTTGTTTTTGAGATTTCACATACATGGAATAACATGATTGTAGTTGACGCTCTAGTTCTTGAATCTCAGACTGTAAGTTATGAGTGTCTATTTCATAAAAATTCTTACTGTCCTCTAATTTAATTTGATAGTTATTTAACTTTTTTATGAGAAAAACACGTTCTTTTCTTAGTTTAATATTGTGGGAACTGTGTTTTTGTTGTTTTTTATATTTATTGCATTTCTTTATAATTCTATTAAGTTTTGCATATTTTTTTTATTTTATTTTGGCTTACCTTGTAAGTGCTACAATTATATTTTAGAATAGAATCTTCAGTAAGATCTATTGTTGTTAAAGAATGTGGGTTGCAATTTGAGTTTAATAATTGATTATAAAGGTGATCTGTTTCCCTAACCTGAGTACATTCTCTTTCTTTCTGAAACTTAATTATTTTTTTGTTAGCATGAAGCAGTTCATCTTCTAAGTCCCTAACCTTACATAAAGCCGTCTCATAATAGTTACTACAGTCATTGAAACCATTTGTGACCACCCGCAGTTTGTCCCGTTCATCAACAACATCCGTGTATTGTTGGTGCAGGTCCACTAGCTCCCGTTTCAAGCTTGTGTTTTTCTGAATGACTTTCTCGATTTCAACCTCGTGTTCCTCTCTATCCAACAACAGCTGTTGACATTTGCTGTTTGCTGCGTTAAGTTCATCAAGGGCCGTTCTCAACTTAGCCTGCAACTCCTGGGTAGTAGCCTTACGGGTCATCACAGGCATGGTTTCAGGGAATAGAACTGAAAGGAGAAGTACAAAGAATGGTGAGAACTAAGTGGATGGACAAAATTAGGAAATCTAGAGAAATGAAAGGAGAAAATGAAAATAGTCTGGAATATGTGATTACTGGTAACTGAGATAGGCTTATAAGTCTTACACGTGATACTTCAATAAGATGAATACACTATGTTGAAAATATTTATTCTTTGTCTTTTACTTTTTTCCTAAAGTGGGTAGAACTTTTGGTTTAAAATTGTGGAAAAACTGAATACACAAGCCAAAATTTATAAAGAATAACCAACGTTCTTCACTGTTGTGTATTAAAGTTGATTAAATAGATAGCTATAGTTGGTGCCAGTTAACATCGGAATAGAGGTCATTGCTCCGACTTTCATCCCGATATCTAAATATTAGCGATACTGTCGCTCCATCCGTACAAACCTGTCGCAAAACTGATATCGCTTGAGTCTCATAATACATCCACAGTGTCCCGCATACATAACACAGTGCACAACCCAAAAAAATAAGAAATACTTTATTTTCGTTTTTAACACTATTTTAACTTACTGAGACAATTTTAATACAGTAAATATATTATTATACATCTTAAAATTAGGATCTGAGACTTATGCGCGAAAGACATTTGCGCAAAGAACACTTGTTGCGCGCACCCACTTGCGCGAAAAGACATATGCGCACATGGACTTTTGCGCGAACGAACTTTTGCGCGAATGGACTTATGCGCGAAGGACACTTGCACGATTGGACTCTTGCGCGACTTAATGGCCACTGAGTTTTACTCTGTAGTAGAGTAAACATAACATCACGCCTATTATTACTTGAAGGTGTTTTTTTGTTTTGGTTTTTCCGTCATGAGTGTCGTTTTCATGGTTTTCGGGGTCGTTGATAATGAAAATGAAAATGATTTGTTGAAATCAGATTTAACCAAAGGCACGGTAAATCAGTGAATCCATTTCACTATTCGTCATTCAAAAGTGCCTTTGAGTGACCTAATTGAAATAAATAATTATTGACCTCATTTTCTTTATCCTTTAACCATGAAAACGACGGCCATAACGGAAAAACCGAAATTTTTTCTCGGCGCCATCTTGGTTTTTCATTTTAACCTCATTTCGTTATCAACGACCCCGAAAATCATGAAAACGACACCCATGATTAAAAAACCAAAAATTTTCCTCGGCGTCATCTAGGATTTTCGTTTGGACCTCATTTTCATATTCAGGGACCCCTAAAACCATGAAAACGACACCCATGACGGAAATACTAAAAAAATCCTGGACGCCATCTTGGATTTTCATTTTGAGCTCATTTTCGTAATCAACGACCCCGAAAATCATGAAAACGACACCCATGATTAAAAAACCAAAAAAATCTTGGACGCCATCTTGGATTTTCGTTTTGAGCTCATTTTCGTAATCAACGACCCCGAAAACCATGAAAACGACATCCATGACGGAAAAACCAAAAAAATCTTGGACGCCATCTTGGATTTTCATTTTGAGCTCATTTTCGTAATCAACGACCCCGAAAACCATGAAAACGACATCCATGACGGAAAAACCAAAAAAATCTTGGACGCCATCTTGGATTTTCATTTTGAGCTCATTTTCGTAATCAACGACCCCGAAAACCATGAAAACGACACCCATGACGGAAAAACCAAAAAAATCTTGGACGCCATCTTGGATTTTCATTTTGAGCTCATTTTCGTAATCAACGACCCCGAAAACCATGAAAACGACATCCATGACGGAAAAACCAAAAAAATCTTGGACGCCATCTTGGATTTTCATTTTGAGCTCATTTTCGTAATCAATGACCCCGAAAACCATGAAAACGACACCTATGACGGAAAAACCATAAGTACCTATCTAAATATAATTATGACATCACAAAAACTTATAATTCTGATCTTATGCCGTTTTCGTTTTACGAGGTCATCGCGTCAGGTGTGCAGCACATTATGGTCACGGTGCGGGGGCATTTACGTCACACGTAAATTTATAAGCATAAAATTAGTTTTCTAACAAAAAATAATAATAAATTCGAATTGGAACAACACAAGATTCTCAACCCCTGTATGTCTAGCCGACTGGTATTATGATACTCTAGCGATGTAGCAAAGTATCGCTTATTGGTCGATTTAGGTAACTAGTAAGTGTCGTTATCGCTTTGTGAAAAAAACTTGGTAGGTAGGTGTTAATGACCTCTATTCCGATGTTAACTGGCACCAACTATAGTTACTATATTAACTTATTACAAACTACACAAATACTTATTCAACAAGTGATACCTGACACTGAACATAACTTCAACTACAAAAAAATGCCAGATTAACCAGAATAATGAACTTATTGCTCCATGAGAGCTTTTAATTAATTAATGTGAGCGAATTATTCATTAAAAAGAAACAGTTATACTCCCCAGAGAGATCCGCAGGAACATCAGCTGTTTGTGAAATTAGAGGTCACCGGTCGAGGTAGGCAACCAAACACTATGTTTTACAGTGTATTTTTGTATGAAAACATTAAACCTGGGTATTTACACACTTATTTGATATTTAGTTACAAATTGACGAGTTTTTTACACTTAAAATTAATTAAAACTAATTTTAAAATACGGAGCAAAAATTTTGACAAGTCACTCAAACAGTGTTGCCTAAAAAAAAAACAAAAAAAAAAATTTCTTGCCACCTTCTGCAGTCGTGGTGGCGCTAGCGCCCTGTGCCGGGGCTGCGGCGGACGGTGGCACTGTGCGTGCGGTGTCTTGTCCGGTGGGCTGGCGTCGGGCCGCTTCGGCGAAGGTGGGCGACTCGGTGCACACTCGCTTGGCCTTTTCAGCGGCCTCGCCGTCGGAACTTCTTGGTCTGCGCTGGGCCCTGACTTCAGACTGGAAGTCGTGGTCAAGGGCCAGCGCGTCATCGGTGCTCATCTCGCTATTGTAGTCGTCATCGTCGACTACGTAGCACTGGCTACCCTCGGTGTCCGGGACTCCGACAGGTAGGTCGTGGTGAGCGGGCGTCGAGAAAGATGCCGTGGAGAGGTCGCTCCCTTCCCTCGACGAACACGGAGAGAGTGCGGCTGGGGAGTCCCGGGCAGAGGCTCTCGGCGGTGGCGGCGACATGGCGACTTCGAGTGCGGCAGCTGTGGTTGCGGCGGCTGAGCCAGCCAGCAAGCGGTGAGGCGCGGGCGACGCGTTGCGCGCGGCTCGGCCCGTAGCGGCGGCCGAGCGAGCGCTCGCGGACGATAGCGCACCGGGTCGCGCGGTGGTGTGAGTGGGCGGCGCGAGGCGAGGCGCGGCGGCGGTTTGTTGCGCGAGCGCCGGACGGGGCGCAGGCGAGGACGAATTACGCGCGCTTGGTGCGCTTGGGCGCACGGCAGAGGCGGTGGTGCGGGCGGCTGTTGCGCGGCTGTGGTTCCCCGCGGGCCCCGGGGCCTGGGTTGGCACGGGACGGGTCCAGCGGGTTTGGCCGGCGCTGTTGGTTGACGCTGAAGTCTCGGATCCTTGCTCGCTGTCTGCGTCTGGGACAGCGGGGTGAACGATGGTGGCGATGGGGTGCGGTAGGCAGCTCCCGTGGTGTCGGTGCTCGCAGGACGGGCGCCGGGCGGCGAGCCCCCAGTGTGCAGGAGCTGCGACTCCCGGCCCCCGGGCTGGTTTTTCGAAGTAGGCGGCGGCTTCTCCTTATCCATGTTTATTACGGTGTCCCCTTGGTGTGACACACCGCAGCCCTACGATGAATTGATGATGTTGATTATTCCATCAGGCAGTGGAATATTCCGTCGCGATTAGTAACCGTTGGCGACGGTTTTTTCCAACGATTGGAAAAATAACGGCTGAGCCCGCTCCAATGAGGCTCTGCTCTTTTATACTCGTTCACAAACAAGTATGATTCACAAGTGACCGTTGAGTCTAATCAGTGTTTGACTTGTACACAAATAAGTTTGTTATTTAATTATTTCATTTTAACAATTGATTATACAATATAAAACAGATAATATTTGCATTTATAGGTATTTCAAGTATTTATTTATTAAATATTAGACACATAATAATTTAATTTATCTAACACGTGCGATAGCAGCGGATGACGCAGTGGAGCTCGTCGACTCAAAACTGCCGACGCTAGCGGTTCTCGCTCCGCAACGTGTGTTCACGTTGGTGGCATCAGGCGACCTATTTACCTTAATAGCGTTGCACAACAACTCTACTTCGGCACGTAGTTCACCAATGATGTTATTCGACGCCTCCAACTTGGAATACACCTCGACCAGGCTTGCCTTGAGAGTTTTGATGTCCTTCAGCAACCTGGTGACGTCGACGTGGTCAAACGTGACTGGGGGCAGCTTATGAAGCTCCTTCGCCACAAAAGCGGGCACATTGTCCGAGTCGGTGCTCTTCATCAATGTGATGATGCCCTGCACACACTTCTGGCCACCATCCCTCCGTCGGGACTGCATCGGCTCGACTTTGCCGAGCAACTCGAACAGAAGCAGCTTAGCACCGCTGATCTCCTCTTCCTTGAAGCTAGACTTGCAGATCTGCAAGATGCTTACTTCGTCCATGTAGTCGATGGCATGTTTGATAAATGCCAAGACCACGTTGGCTATGAGCGGTTGTGAACTCATAGCGACGTAAACCGGGTAACGGCTAAAGCCGCGCGACTCGTGAATATATTATTCGTATCGAGCAGCGCAAACACGTCCGTACTCGACCGTGCATTGCGCTATTATGCAAATAATAAATTAATACTGCTAACGAGCATGCCTGTATACTGCGAACGGTCGCAATGCAATACTGGCATTCAGCTGCATCCGGTTTGACTGGAAGCCGACCACGAACTCGCATTTCCGCGGGATATACAGTCTCATCGCCGACAACCGTGGGTGACATCCGATTTGCGGTCAGCAGTGTGCGTACCCCCCTACCCAGGGTATCAAGTTATTTCTGAGTCCATTTGAGTATGCCGAAAGAATACAACAAAACCGCCATGACCTAACCGTTGAAACCTTGTTTCCGCTTGGCAAAAGACAGGAGGCGAAAGAATCCCTCAACGATTGTTTCATGTCCGCAGTATTGATGCCTAATCCGTGGGAAGCATGCAAAGCGAGAAGAGATTATTCTCTCATCACTTGTTTACACTAAATTCCATCCTGATAGCGCTACTGAAAGTGTCTGTTACCTTCAGTAGCTTCATCAGTTGCAAATTGTTAGGTTAAAGAGTTTCATATCATCCATGTATAGAAGGTGAGATATCACTGAATCACCTCTCCTCAATCGATAGCCTAGACTTGAACCCTCCATCAGGGTGCTGAGAGGGATCAAGGCTAGACAAAATCACAATGGACTCAGATTATCGCGAGACGAGCCGAAGGCGAGAGCGTTATTAATACGAGAACTGCAGATACATTTAATGTCCACGTGTACAAACGATGATTTTCAATACACTTAAAGTAGAGTAAAATGAAAAGTATTTTTGTCACTAATTATTATGAAACAATTATTTATTCTTCTTTTTTTTTTCGCGTTTAGCCATATCAGGTTTAAGGAGAAGCAAAAGTATGATAAACATATTACGGATACCTAGGCCACAAATCAGCCATTATTAAAATAGAATATTTTAATATTTTTTTAATAAAATCACTTTGTATACGGATTAATCAATAAAAAATACAGACTTATTGAAAATGAAAGCAAAACTTACTAGAAAAAGCGACCACCAAAACGGCCAGCAAGTATCCAATGCCAAAAGTGATGGACTTCATTCTTACGATGGTAATGTAGTTTAGGCACACTTTAAATCACTCGTATTATTATTATTATACAAATTGAATAAAAACTTGGCCTCATTAACTGCAGTGACATTTGAGAGTGAAGTACTTTTGGGGAATTCAATAACACAAACTAAGTATGTTTATTAATAACTGTTGTGTCTATTTTTCCTCATAATGTTCCGTATAACAGTGTGTAATTGCAGTGACTCATAAATAAATAAATTTATAATACAGCAATCGGTAAAACTTACAAAGTTATTGTTATAAAGAAGAAAGAAAGAAAAACCCCACCAATAGGATTAACGGAAATGATTAGCAGAGCTCATCAGAAGGTTCCTCATTTTCCAAAAGGAAGGGGGACAGACTCCACTAATGAAGAATATTAATAAATCGCAGAACATATTTCTTAGGGTTCCGTACCCAAAGGGTAAAAACGGGACCCTATTACTAAGACTCTAAGCTGTCCGTCCGGCCTTCCATCTGTGTCACCAGGCTATATCTCATGAACCGTGATAGCCAGACAGTGAAAATTTACACAGATGATGTATTTCTGTTGTCTAAAAACAGAATAAAATAAATATTTAAGGGGGCTCCCATACAACAACCTTGATTTTTTTGCCGTTTTATAAAGTACTAGCTGACGTCCCGCGGTTTCACCCGTGTAGTTCCCGATCCCGTGGGAGTACGGGAATAAAATATAGCCTATATAGCACTCACATACTCATAATGTAGCTTTCTACCAGTGAAACAATTTTTAAAATTGGTTCATTACTTCCAGATATTACCTTCTACATACAAACATACAAACTTACAAACAAATGTTACCTCTTTATAATATTATTAGTATAGATTGTACAGAACCCTTCGTACGCGAGTCCAACTCGCACTTGGCTGGTTTTTTTCTGACTGATATGTCTGTGGGTCTCGAATCGCTATATTTAAAAGGCTATTCGCTTATAGCGTTGTATGAAGGCACTGCTCTCTTAGGCATTGCAAGCTGTACCATTTTCTTGGACAGTTGTGTTCAACGCGGCAGCTGACGGCATCTGTTGTACAACGCGGCTGCTGACGGCATCTATTATTATTATTTATTTATTTTATAAATTACATGTTTAAAAACACTTAAACAAAGCACACAATTAGACCTCTGGGGTCTGTCTTAGCATGCCATGGCCTGAGATTTGATCAACGCGCTATTAAAAGTTAAGTTATAATCGACTTGATGTAATATTCTTTTAGCTTACGCTTTATGTTTTTACTATTCATTGAGTCTCTGATGTCAACAGGTATTTGATTTAGTAAAGTGGGTATTGCGAAAGAAGCGGTACGCCTGCCGTAAAAGTTATTTTTGCGTGGCACTTGAAGTGACTTTGATTTGGCTTGTCGTGTGTTCACGTCATATTTAATTGGAATTTGAATATCACTGTTATCATAATGTTCCAAAAGGAACAGATACTCAGCGCGCGCTAGAACAGGTAATACTTTGCAATGTTTAAATAACCCTGTGTAATTGTCTTGGTATTTGTTTTTAATATAGTTTGGAACTACAAGTTTCAGCAAACGTGTTTGCACAATGATATTATATAGTAAAAAGAGGTAGATATCGCACTAGCACGCACAAATTGTTGAGGACAAAGTGATACAATTGTTGCACTTGGATAGCTAGCTATCTCTTTCTATCTTATACGTTCCGTATTATCTATTGCTGTCGTAGTTTTATATTACTCGCAACGATATCTGAACGCCATTCAGTATGAACATGGCGTATCTTATTTATAATATCATTGTGTTTGCACCCGCCGAGTGTAAATCGAGCACATGGTTATTAGTATCAGCCATTTGTGTCCCACTACAAGGCAGAGGTCTACTTTCCCTCCTTCTACTTATCCCTATCCAGTACAATTCGCCAATCTTTGTGAAAACAGTCGAGTTAACGTCAGTTCACACCGAGACGCGACCTACGCGGCACGTCGGTACTGGAAGAGGCCAGTGATTTCGCGCTGCGCTGCAACGCGCATAGCAACGTCGCGAGGCGACTTCTCGCGCGGCGCAGCGGAACGTGTCTACATTGGCTGCGTGCACCCGCCACGCCGCGTCCACCCGCAGTCTACCATTTTCAACCGCATGAAATACAGTAGATACAGAGCACGTAGACACGGATGCGGCGTCTTGACAGCTGTAGCTGGGTACTTATTAAACTCATATCGTAGACCGTATGTCACACTTAGAAAGTTAGTGGTTAGGTTAGGTTCTACATTTGTGGCGTCTACTTACCTCCCCGATAACACATGAAATCATCCAAACTAGGGATGTTACGGAGGTGGTTTTACCGGAACCGGAATCGGAGTCTGAGTTCTTAAATTTGGTTTGTCGGAGTCGGAACCGGAACCCCAACCGGAGTCGGAGGCGGAGTCGGAGGCGGAGTCGGAAATGGCGGCAGAGGAAATATGTGTTAAGGGCAGGCAATAAAATAAAATATTAAATTATGAATCGATGACAGAACGGGTGCTGTGTTCCCCGGGTGACATGCATAAGTCTGTTCGTACACGTTGACCACAGCCACCGCGCGTCGTCGCCACCGCCCGCCTCTATCTGGTATGCTTCGACCTCCAATTAAAACCTCCGATTTAAAAGTATCGGAACCGAAGTCGGCACCGGAAGTATAAAATCAATCGGAAGTTCCGACGTATCGGAGTCGGAGTAGAAGCTTCGTAACATCCCTGATCCAAACTCAGCTGCCCTG